>CM035412.1:153703414-153730914 GCA_020310875.1 Ceratopteris richardii
TACAAATGTTCATTAATACATACATTCACATTGTCTATCTCTGAGTTCTCTGTTAGTCTACTCAAAAGTGTGTCAACTTGTCAAGGACATATCTCGGTCCATTCTTCACCAAATTCAGTGATTCAAAGCTTGTTGGATTTCGCTTCAAGTAATCGACATGCTATCAAAGTTTGAAGACATTCTATTTAGCCATTTTGGAGAAACCCGTGTCGAGGTGATCTCTGGTCATTTTCTGCTACAGTCCTAAAAAGTCGGGGGTATAGCTTAACTTGCTACATTGATTTCTCTTAGTATAGTTTATCATTTTACATCATTCCACTTGGAATAGGTAGCTTACTAAGCTAATTAAATACCCCTAAAAGGAATTTTTCCAATTCCTACTATGCTGGTCATACTGAGCAAAATACCCAGCAGGTGTCAAGACATAAATAGAAGGTTTTCTTGAGTTTGTGACTTCCAAAGTTATCTGTTTTGATTCAATCATTACACACATCATTTCCAAAGTACATAGGACATTTTATGGTGTCATTGGAAAGCTAAGGAGGTCTAGTTATCAACTCTAAAGCAAAAGAGGGCTGGTACAAAGCAGGTTTAGCAGTACCTGCTCAGTCTCTTGGAGCATCCATCCATCTTTCCCAACAGTGGTATAAGAGCAAACTAAGGTAAAATGGGAGATGGTTTTCCTTCATTCATTGATAAATTGGATAGGAACAACTATCAAGCATGGTCTCTAAGGATGAAGACCTACCTACAAGGAAGAAGTCTCTATGGATACATCTCAGGAGATGAGGAATTGCCCTCATTCAAAACAAGAGGATTACCAACCAAGGAAGAACATGAAAGGCTCAACACATGGTGTGCTAAGGATGCATTGGCAAGGTCTTATTTACTCAACTCTATATGTGATTTTCTTTTGCCACATATTAGAAATTGTAAGACATCCCAACAGACTTGGGAAACGTTGTCATCATATTTTTCCTCCAACACAAGAGCTAGGAAAAATAAGTTGTGGATTGAATTCACAACATTAAGGAAGCAACCTAAGCAAGCTGTTTCAGAATTTGTGACCAAGATTAAAGATGTAGCAGATTAGTTAGCAAGCATCGGAGAAGAGATTGAAGAAGAACAGATTGTAAGGCAAGTGATCAATGGGAAAGCTTCACCACAGCTATGGATCTTTACATGGACATGCGCACTCCAGATCTTACAACTCTCATGGGAAGTCTAAAGAAGTCTAAAGATAAAGGCAAAAGCAAGAAGGTGGAAGATGAAGGCTCTACTTCTCAAGCCAACTATGCAGGGAGAGGTAGATCTTCAAGAGGAAGGGGCAGAGGAGGTAAGCCAGGTAGGGAGAGATCTTATAACTCCTCACCATGCAACATTTGTGGTCTATCAAATCATACTATAGATGAGTGTTTTAGGAATTACAAGAATCAGAGAGGAAGAGGATATCAAAGAGGTGGCTACTCACAGTCAAGAGGTAGATTGAACCATCACCAAAGCTACAACAATAACTACAACAACAACTACAACAATAATTACAATGGCAACTACCAAGGAGGATTCAAATCCAGGAAGGATTACAACAACTACAGAGAGGAGCAGGATGACTCTCTTCTAATCATGAACATGACTTCTAAATCAGGTACAAATGATGAACACCTATTCTACATTGACTCAGGATGTTCAAATCATGTGGCTGGCAATGTAGCATTACTCTCTGATCTTGAGGAACCAAAAGGTAAGCATCAAGTCCAAAAAGGTGATGACCCAAAGCATTCTATAGTTAAAGTTGGAAATGTTAAGACTTGTGATGGAAATCAGAATTTGTTGAGCAAGGTACTCTATGTACCAACCATTACCAAAAATTTGATGAGTGTTGGTGAGATTGTGGAGAAAGGTTTGCACGTCAGATTCAACCAATATGGATTATATGTGGAGGATCCAAGACATGGGTTCAAGAGGATTGCTTAAGGAGAAAAATCAGGTAGACTTTTCACTTTTGAGTTAGAAGATACAAAGAACATTGCACTATACAGTTATAAAGATCAGACACTTTCAGAGCTTGAGATTTGGCACAAAAGGTTAGGGCACATAGGAGAAAGAACCTTGAAACAAATGTGCAGGGACCAATGTGTGCTTGGGATACCTAATGTATCCAAGCAACATATGATTTATAAGTGTGGTGCTTGTCAATTTGGGAAGTCTCACAGGTTACCCTTCTCAAGGAAAGGATACATGCATGAAGACTACCTAGAGCTTGTTCACAGAGATGTATGGGGACCAAGCAAAGACCCTTCAATCTCAGGTTCAAGGTACTATGTATCTTTCATTGATGATTATAGCAGATGGACTGTATTGTACTTTATGAAGCACAAGGATGAGGTATTTAATTGCTTTAAAAAGTATCTTGCATTAGTTGAAAAGCAGACAAGAAGGAATTTGAAGAGGCTAAGGTCAGATGGAGGAGGTGAATACTTCTCCAATGAATTTGAAAACTTCTTGCAGGACAGACGCATCAAAAGAGAGATAACCACAAGGTATTCTCCTGAACAGAATGGGGTAGCTGAGAGAAGAAATAGATTAATTGTTGAGACAGCTAGATCTATGCTTAATGAGAAAAGGTTACTTAACTATCTATGGGCAGAGAGTGTTTCCACTGCCACTTACCTCATAAACAGGTTACCATCTAAGTTTCTTGATGGTATGACACCCTATGAAGCATGGCATGGTAAGAGACCCTCACTTGACAATTGCAAAATATTTGGATGTGTAGCATATGTACACATTCCTTCTCAGATAAGAGGTAAGCTAGACCCAAAGGCTGAAAAATGCATCTTTATTGGGTATGATTTAAATCAGAAAGGTTACAGGTTTTACAATTCTATCAATAAGGGATTCATGGTAAGCAGAGATGTTGTCTTTGATGAAAATGATTCTTGGTATGAGAATGAATGCAGGAAGGTCAAATTACCCTATGATTTGGAAGAGGAATTTCCAAGTCTTACAAAGGAGGAACCTACTCACAATGAAGCCTCAAGTTCAGATGATGAAGACACTATCAACCTTGAAGAATTCAAAGCATGGAAGTCTAAAGGCAAAATGAAGATGAAGAAGCTTGAAGACATACCTGAATCTTCAACTCAACCATTTAGAAGATCACAAAGAGAAAGCAAGAAACCTATCGGATATGGGTATGATACATCTCTTGTTACTAAACATTCAGTTTATCTTGTCAAAGATTTGTCAAATGAAGAACCAGGATCATATGAAGAAGCAATTACCAAATCAAAATGGAAAGAAGCTATGGATGAGGAGATTGAAGCACTGAAAGAAAGTGACACATGAGAGTTAGTACCTAAGAAGGAATCAATGAAGGTAATAGGATCCAGATGGATCTATAAGCTTAAAAGAAATTCTGATGGCACAATCAATAGGTACAAAGCCAGATTGGTAGCCAAGGGTTTTGCACAAACCCAAGGCATTGACTATGAGGAGACATTCTCACCTGTGGCCAAGATGCCAACAATCAGAGTGTTGGTAAGTGTGGCTGCATCAAAAAATTGGAATATGTACCAATTGGATGTCAAGAGTGCTTTCTTGAATGGATGGATTTTAGAGGAGGTATATATGTCACAACCCCCTGGCTATGAGGATCCTAAGAAGGTAACATATGTTTGCAAATTGAAAAAGGCTTTATATGGATTGAAGCAGGCACCTAGGGCATGGAATTACAGGTTAACTACATATCTCCAAGACCAAGGGTTTGTCATGAGCAAGGCAGATACTTCTTTGTTCATCAAGAGAAGTAATTCAGAGGTAATATACCTCTGTGTTTATGTTGATGACATCATCATTACACGTAATGATGTCAATGGAATCAGATATATCAAAAGTCAAATGATGAAGGAGTTCAAGATCAATGATCTTGGTCTATTGAAGTATTTTTTGGGACTTGAATTAGTCTACACTAATTCAGGGATATATATTATTCAGAAAAAGTATATACAGGACATGTTGAAGAAATTTCACTTGCAGGATGCCAAAGTAGCAAGCACTCCAATGGAGGTAAACCTAAAACTAAGTGCCCCTGAAGGTGATGAAGTCAATGATATTACAGGTTATCAAAGTAGACTAAAGCTTTGGATGGAACCAAACTTTTCAGGTTCAAATCCATGATTGGATTACTTGAAGATTGAAGATGAAGACTTAAGCCAAAATGTTTGGCTTGAGGGGGAGCTGTTGGTGTAAACTACAAGCCTACACATTTGGCTCAAAGGATGCATTGAAGTTTATACATACATGAAGAAGCATAGGAACTCATGTAATCACCTACCAAAAGGATTCGTGGAAAAATTAGTTGTGTGATTGAAAGAATATCTCCAAGAATTTAGGAGCTTGAAAGCAACCTACTGTTCCTTTGTCTTCTACAGAGGCAGAGTATAGAGGACTGGCTAATGCCACACAAGAAGCAATATGGATTAAGCTTTTGTATACAAAATTGGGATTATACACTAGGTCACCAATTATCTTTGGAGATAATACAAGTTCTCTTCACCTTGCAGCTAATCCTATTTATCATGCTAGGACCAAACACATAGAGGTCCATTACCATTATGTGAGAGACAAATTGATAAGCAAGGACATTCAACTAACCTATGTTTCAACCAACATGCAATGTGCAGATTTGTTGACTAAAGCTTTGGATGGAACCAAACTTTGCAGGTTCAAATCCATGATTGGATTACTTGAAAATTGAAGATGAAGACTTAAGCCAAAATGTTTGGCTTGAGGGGGAGCTGTTGGTGTAAACTACAATCCTACACATTTAGCTCAAAGGATGCATTGAAGTTTATACATACATGAAGAAGCATAGGAACTCATGTAATCACCTACCAAAAGGATTCGTGGAAAAATTAGTTGTGTGATTGAAAGAATATCTCCAAGAATTTAGGATCTTGATCATAGGGAGCCAAAAGTTTGAATTTGAATTCAAACTTTTACCCATCTCTTATAAAAATGGTCATGAAAAGTCGCGGGTATGTGTTGGAAGATGCATTTTTGGAAGTCTTTTTGAAGAAAAATAATTGTAAAATGATAGAAATATGTAAAAATATTTATGCAATTGTTGTAAAAATAAGGAAGAGTCTTCCTTATGCAGGATAGAAGCTTATGTATTTTTTCTATAATTTTTGGAAACTCCTAGATAGCATATTTTTAGAATAATAGAGGAAAGGACCAAAATTCAAGTGGGAAAAGGGACACTTGAAAATGTATATAAGCTTATTTTCTCTATTATGGAGGGGTTGGTTAATCATTTGTGTACATGCTATCCAAGTGAATAGAGAAGGAGTTTCTGCTGAAAATCGTGTTTCTCCTCTTCTATGTGGTTTCTTTGATTTGTGAGTCTAGATCTTGTGTATCCATGGAGATTTTTGAGTTTCTATTGCGTAAGTCTGTAGAATGTGTATGAAGAGAGCTGAATACTGTTGTGTTGAGTGATGAGTTGATGAAGAATGGTGCTGGAGCTGAAAATCGTCTGTTTGCACAGAATCACGATTGTCTCGTCTGTATGATCCAGATGACATTTTTTATTTTGACTTCATAATTGTGTTCTGCTGATAAAATAGCATGGAATAGACACCAAGATTGTAGAAAATGGTGTAGATTTGCTCAAGATAATCCAAACCCTAGAAATTTCCTCTCCATCTTCATTATTCTCAGAATTCCAGCCATTATTCTCTTATTTCTTGGATTCTATTATCTTGAAGGGGCTGTGGTCTCAAGAATACTTCCAGGATTGACAAAATAAAGATGTCTTGTTGATTCTTTATGCTAAATGATTGGAGAGGACAACTCCAAAGATCAATAACAAACATTTTTTGGCGTCGTTGTCGGGGAGTAATTCAAAAGCTTCATTGAAGTTGGGCCTTGCTGGATCTTCTAATGATGATGGTAACAAACACAAGGGAAAGGTAACACTCTTTAATCAAGAAATGTGAACATGAAAAGGTAGATGTCTTTTGTTTGTCTTTTGGGAAAAGAAAGCAATAGATCATCTTTTAGAAATGGAAGTGCTGAAATTTTTGTAAATTGATAGTTACTCATTACATTTTGGAAGTAAAAGTGCAGGTGTGTGGAATATATAAGCCAAGAAAGCTGAAGATGAGGTAACATGTGTCTATTCTTGCATTTTTAGAGTTCTTTTTGACCAAGTACTAGGCACCATTGTTGATCTTGGGAAGATAACATGGTTGCACTAAGGAAAAGTCAGTTAAAGTAGCTAGATGCAGGTATAAAAGATTCATGAGTCTATTCTTGCATTTTTTGAGTTCTTTTTGACCAAGTACTAGGCACCAATGCGGATCTTGGGAAGATAACATTGTTGCACTAAGGAAAAGTCAATTAAAGTAGCTAGATGCAAGTAGAAAAGATTCATTTGTTAACCAAATCTGAGCATAAGTCTTGAGTTGAGCTGCATTTTGAAGAAAAATATGTGATTGAGTTTATCTTTGCAAAAATTGCTTGCACTTCATAGCACATTTTCTTTGGAAAAACTTTCTTATGAACTGTTGTGATAGCTGAGCCATAAGAAATCATAACCAATCAAAAAACATAGGATCAGTAGATCACCAAAACAAGGAACCCTAAGTAAAGTGTTCACCTTTATTTTAGGGCAAAATACTAAAAAAAAAAATTTCATAAAATTCATAAAAACAATCAAACAAATTTCTTTTCTTCTTAGGAAGTTGTATTGGAGCTGTGTGGATGAGAGTGATAGGGACCAAGTAAGAGAAAAGCAAAAAATTTGTCAAAAATTAGCAAATTTGGAAAACACGATTTTCTGTACAACATCACAATTTTCTGATTAATGATGGTGGTTGTGAGGTAAACCTGCAGGTGATTGTGGAACTGGAGTTGGTAAAGGATACTGAAGGGGAACAAGAGTAGAGAATACTTAAATTTTCATAAAATCAGAAGTTTAGAAAAAACACGATTTTCTGCACAAAATCGCGATTTTCTGAGTAAGGTTGTGATTTTGGTGTAGAAGTATAGGAGTTTGGTGAATTACAAAGGAAAGGAGGTATTGAAAGAAAACAAGAAGAAAGAATACTCAAATTTGCACAAAATAAGATCTTCAGAAAAAAACACGATTTTCTGCACAAAATCGCGATTTTCTGTAAGGGAAAATTTTTGGAATTTCTAGCATATTTGGGTACTTTGAGAAAGAAAATTGCAAAAGATGTCATCAAGATTGGGTAAGTAAGGATTGGACAAGTGGAAGAGTGAAGAGTTTTGAAAATCACACAAAATCGCGATTTTCTGGACACTATAAAAACCTGGAATTCAAAGAAAAATTCATTTGAGTGAGAGTGAGGGAGAGAGAGAGAGTGATCGAAATCGCGACTTCTTGCAATCAACTATCATTGGAGAAATTTTCACCCAAGCAAGCAAGGTAAGGAGTCCTAACATCATTCTTGAGTACATATTTTTGCATTTGAGTGATATAATAACACAAAAAATAGAAAATAATCAAAAATCACGGAATCGCGATCTTCTGATTTTTTGGGTTTTCTATAGGAAAAAAGTATTTTCTGATAAATTTCTTTCATTGCATGTTAAAAAATCAATAAGGCGATTCTATTAGGAGAAAGAGAAATCTGAAAATCAAAACTTGAAAAAATTCAAAATATTGTTCAAAATCGCGATTCTGAAGTCAACACAAAATCGCGATTTTGAGCATTAAGAACAACATCGCGATTCCCAGAACACGATTTTCATCAGAAAATCGTGTTATTTACAATTGTGAGCAATCACGATTGTCTGGGAACAAAATCGTGAAAAACACGATTTTGAGCACAGAATCGTGAAAAACACGATTTTGAGCACAGAATCGTGAAAAACACTATTTTGAGCACAAAAACGTGAAAAACACGATTTTGAGCACAGAATCGTGAAAAACACGATTTTGAGCACAGAATTGTGAGAAACACGATTTTGAGCACAGTCGTGAAAAACACGATTTTGAGCAGAGAATCGTGAAAAACACGATTTTGAGCACAAAATCGTGAAAAACACGATTTTGAACACAGAATCATGAAAAAACGTGATTTCGAGCACAAAATCATGAAAAACACGATTTTGAGCACAAAATCGTGAAAAAACAATAGCTTAGTCACAAAGTCATAAAAAACACGATTTTGAGCACAAAGTCGTGAAGAAACACGATTTTGAGCACAAAATCGTGAAAAACGCGATTTTGAGCATAGAATCGTGAGAAACACGATTTTGAGCACAAAATCGTGAGAAACACGATTTTGAGCACAAAATCGTGAAAAAACACAACCCTAGTCAGAAAATTGTGAAAAACACAATTTTCAACAGAAAATAGTAAAAAATAACTAGTTTGAACACAAAATCGTGAAAAACAGGATTCTGAATTCAAAATCGTGGAAAAAACGATTTTAGTCACAAAATCGTGAAAAACACTTTCTCAGGTAGAAAATCGTGGGAAACACAATTTTCGACAGAAATTGGTGAAAAATCACTAATTTGAACACAAAATCGTGAAAAACACGATTTTGAGTTCAAAATCGTGAAAATTAGTTGAATGATCCTTAGGTCTGGGAACAAATTAAATTCACTTACCAAGCAAGACCTAGGAAGGAAGGAGGTAGAGTCAGGAGTAGGGAAAGCTCAAGAAAGAAATTTAGGGCAAGAAAACAACATGGAAAATTTAAATGAAACAAATGAGCCTATTGAAACTGGGGATTACAGAAACATCCTCAAGTACATGAATACAAATAGGTTTGGCACCTATGTATATCAGGATGGGATGCATAAGTTTCTCATTAGATTGAGAAACTTAGAAGCTCCCCTAAACATAACACTTGTAGCCCAGTTCAAAGATGGTAGGTATGAGGACAGGCAAGGGTGTGTTTACATCTTCTCCCCAGACCCAGAAAATTCAAATGACTTAGGGCAATGTGCTGACAAAGGACCTTGGGAACATAACATGGGACAACCAGATTTACCTAGACCACATGAAAACTACACTAATACTGAGCAACAACATGGGAGGAGGACACATGTCTCACCAAATCCCTTTGACAAAGAACCAGAAGGTTATAATGAATTTCCACTCAGAAGAAGATACCATTGACAACCTCAGGGTAGAATTCTTAGACCATATCAAGTAGCCAAATGTATGAAAAATCAATATGAAGGGTATTCAGATCCCCATGCTCATGCTGCAGAGTTTAGGCAATTAATTAGAGCGGAGGACGTGGAAGATTACAAAGTTCAATTCGAGGCATTTGGTCTAACCCTAACTGGACCAGCATTATCATGGTTCATCCCTTTAAGAAAAGAAATGTACCTAGATATTGAATCCTTCCTAGAGGCCTTTATTGGAGAATTCTCAAAGACTGGGATAAAACATAGCACAGCCACTTTGATACATAGTTTTAAGCAAGAAAAAGATGAAAATGTCAGAGAGGCAGCCAGGAGATTTAAGCAATATATTGATAGGTGCCCTAAAGAGGAAGTAGCTTCCATGGCTAGACAAGTCTCCCTATTCATAGAAGGGCTAAGAAGTGCTCAATTAAGAACCCTAGTGTACTACAGGAGATGCCCTGATCTAGGAGCTTGTGTAAAAGAAGCAATAGATTTGGAGGATAATAGACGCCAAGATCTGTTAGCATTTCATCAACCCAGATCATATGAAGATAAAATTCCTCCAGCATGTTGGTGCATGACAATCATCAATTGAAGGATTATGGAGAAATGAAGTCAAGAAGTCAAGAAGGAAACAAAGTCAGATGGTTGAAGGAAGGACATTTTCAGAAAACTCAAAGATATGTACACATATGTACATTAGCTGACTTATACCCTTGTTTAAGTCATACACTTGTATATATTCATCTATAAATATGTTGGAAAATGTCGGGCAAGTAGAGCAGAAGAGATTTTGAGAATAGGGAGAGAGAAATTAGTGTCATTAGACACATGAAGAGTGAGTGAATTGTCCATCCTCACTTAGATGTAAATTTTCTGAGAAATCGAGAATTTTTGCGCCTGATATTTTGCTGTCTGCTCCTTCTGTGTTTAATCTTTTGAGAAATCCTTTTGCACGTATCTAAGTCCATAGCTAATCTATCTATGGCTAGAATTTGAGAGGTTAATTGTAATCAGGCTGTGAGAATTTTGATTAGGAACATTCATATGTAAGAATGTTCTAACAGTCGAGAAATCTGGCGCACATTTCATCTTCAATGAAATGATCATTGCTCAGTCTATAGTGTAAAGTTTTACACAAATGAGGGCTTAAAATCTAAGTTGGAAGGTAAGCTATCTATGGCTAAAAGATCTTGATCAAACGGGATTTACTTTGGGAGAACCAGTGCTAAGAAGTTGCAGGTGTCAAAGTCGCCATTGCAGAGAAGCACTTTCAGACATAGGTAAAGTGTTTTACACATTTCTCAGTGTGTACTTAATCTTTTTGAGAGATTTAACTTGGCAAAGTTGCGCAACCTTAAGGCGAAGTGTTGTGCAAAGTTTTATCAAAAACTTTACAGGATTGATTAGTCAATGAGTGACTAATCTGCAGCAGACTTTTCTGAGAAGTTGATTTTTCAGAACTTTCAATTTTTCTGAAAATTTGGTGAAGATTCTCTAAATTAGGTGGAGTCTAAAGTTGATCTTGATATAGAGGTGATCTAAATTCAAGGTCAACTTGTTCTTTTGGAGATTAACACTCTCCATCAGTGGTATCAGAGCAGGTTGTGTCAAAATTGAAGTGAAGAAGACTCCGACTATTGCAGAAGTAAAAAAAATTTACATCTTGAAGGTGCAGAAGGGTAAAGGTTGAAGAAAGATCAAAGGAAGACATACAAAGAGCATCAAAAGGATCAGAAGGAGCAATATTCGAAGTAAAGGTACATTTATTATCTGTAAAGGTTAAAGATTTGAAGCTACAGGTGAAGTAAAGATGGGAGATAGTCTCCAAATTGAAAAATTGGATAGAGAGAACTATCCTGCATGGTCTATGAGGATGGAAGCTCACCTTATGAGCAAAGATTTGATAGGATACATCACAGGAGATGAAGAAAAGCCAGAATTCAGAGATCCTAGTGTTCCAACTAGGGAGGAGCTTGCAGATTTGAAGAATTGGATGAAGAAGGATGCTCAAGCAAGAAGCATCATCTACATGGCAGTCAATGACTATTTGCTTCCTCACATTAGAGGACTTGAGAGTGCTTGTGACATTTGGAATGCTTTGGAAGAGCATTTCCAAAATACAACCAAATCAAGGAAGGCTTCACTATGGGCAGAGTTTACTACCTTCAAGAAGAAGGCCTCACAATCAATTTCTGATTATGTGACAAAAATGAAGGACATTGCAGATTCTTTAGGTGCAGTTGATGAAGATATTGAAGAAGACAAATTGGTTAGACAAATACTCACAGGGCTAAGAGGAGATGAGAAATGGAAGCCTTTCATTTTATCTACAGAACTTTCATTAGATCACTTTACTCCTGATTTGAATCAATTGTTAGGTCATATGCTAACTTTTGAGAATGATATCAAAGGAGATGTTGATAAGAGTGCAGGTCATGCAATGTATTCTAAAGACAAGAAGAAAGTCAACAAAGGGAAGCAACAATCAGGTGAAGAAGAAGGTACATCAAACCAAGCAAACTTCATAGAGGAAGAGGAAATGGCAGAAGTAGAGGAAGAGGCAGAAACAACAAAGAGAATGCAAGAGCTTGTTGGATATGTGGTAAGACCAATCATCTATCTCATGATTGTTGGCATAATAATCAAAACAATGGTAATTATCAGAACTTTAATCAAAGAGGAAGAGGAGGTAGATTTCAGAGAGGAAATTTCAGAGGTAGAGGTGGTAGGAATTCTTTTGGAAGAGGTGGTGGAAGAAACTTCCAAAGTCAATCCTATAATAACACCTACTACAACTATGCATCAGATCAAAAGGAGGATTCGACTCTCATTATGAATACATGTGAAACCTCACATGAGGACATGAGAGTGTTCTATATTGATTCAGGATGTAGTAATCATTTGAGTGGAAATATTGCTTTGATGACTGACCTAGATCATAATGCAATTAATCATACAGTGCAGACAGGTGATAATACAAAGCATAAGGTAAAGTCAATTGGTTCAGTCAAAGCTAAGGATGGGAGCACTCTTCTGAGTAAGGTACTTTATGTTCCCACAATTCCAAAGAATTTGATCAGTGTAGGTCAAATTGTGGAAAAAGGATATGAGGTAAGGTTCACAAATGATGGAGTTTATGTGGAAGACCCTAGTCAAGGGTATAAACAAGTTATTGCAGGAAAGAAAGAAGGAAGGCTTTTCACATTGAAAGTACAAGGAAATGTTGGACATGCTATGTTCACATATGGAGAGCAGAAGGTGTCAGAATTGGATCTTTGGCACAAAAGACTTGGACACTTTAATGAAAGAGGTATCAAAGAAATGATTAACAATGATTCAGTGCTTGGAATGCCTAATATTGCAGGTCAACACATGACATACAGATGTGAGGCATGTCAATTAGGTAAGGCTCATAAGCAATCCTATTCCAAGCATGGATTTATGTATTCAGAAAGACTTGAATTGGTGCATACAGATGTGTGGGGTCCTTCAAAGGACTTTAGTATAAATGGTTCAAGATATTATGTTATATATGTTGATGATGCTACCAGGTGGATCACAATTTATGTGATTAAGGAAAAGTCAGAAGTGTTTAATACACTTAAACACTATCATGCATATGCAGAAAGGATTACAGGTCAAAAATTGAGGAGACTAAGGTCAGATGGAGGGGGAGAGTATTTTTCAAATGAGTTCAATGATTATTTGTGGAATGCAGGTATAAAGAGAGAAGTTACTTGCAGGTACTCTCCTCAACAAAATGGGGTAGCAGAAAGAAGAAATAGGACTCTTGTTGAGTTTGCAAGGTCCATGATGAAAGAGAAGAATTGCCCAAATTATTTGTGGGCTGAGGCTGTTAATACAGCTACATATTTGGTTAATAGATTGCCTTGTAAAGCTTTGCAGGGTATGACACCATATGAAGCTTGGTGGGGTAAGAAACCTACCTTGGATCATTGCAGAATATTTGGATGCTTGGCATATGCATATGTGCCATCTCAATTGAGGCATAAGTTGGAGCCTAAGGCAGAGAAGTATGTATTCATTGGTTATGATGATAAGCAAATGGGATACAGGTTGTGGAGTCCATCCACAAAGCAATTTATTGTATCCAAGGATGTTACATTTGATGAGCAAGGTACTTGGTATGCAGGTAAATATAATGTACATGCAGATGATGAAGAAGTAGTGGAACAAAGAAAAGGTAAAGCAAAGGTTCAATTACTTGATGAAAGTGAGAGTAATGAAGTGCAGATTGAAGTTGAAGAGAGGCCAAGGTTTGATCCAGAATGTGATGAACCAGAGACCTCAAGAAGTGCAGAAGTTAGGAGATCATCTAGGCACAAATGGCAACCTACAAGGTATAGCTATGACACTTCATTCTTGACTACTAAAGATTATGCTTATTTGGTAAAAGCAGATGAAGACCCTTCTACATATGAAGAAGCCAAAGGGAAGAAGAATTGGGAAGATGCTATGCAAGAGGAGTATGATGCATTGATAGAGAATCAAACATGGGATTTGGTTCCTAAATCTAATAGTCAGAAAATCATTGGTTGTAAGTGGGTTTACAAAACTAAAAGGTTTGCAGATGGAAGTGTGTCTAGGTACAAAGCTAGACTTGTTGTGAAAGGGTATGCACAGACATATGGAGTGGACTATGATGAGACTTATAGTCCTGTAGCAAAGATGACAACCATCAGGACACTCATTGCAATTGCTGCTTGTAAAGGTTGGAAGTTGTCTCAATTAGATGTTAAAAATGCCTTCTTGAATGGTTACATTTCAGATGAAGTCTACATGGAGCAACCAGATGGGTTCAAAGATCAAGTGAGTCCAAATTATGTGTGTAAGCTCAAGAGAGCTTTGTATGGGTTGAAGCAAGCCCCAAGGGCTTGGAATTATAGGCTTGTAAAATTCTTGAATGATCTTGGTTTTCAAGCATCAAAGGCAGATAGTAGCTTGCTAGTCAAAGCAAGTGAAAATGGATTTATTTATGTGTGTATTTATGTTGATGACATAATACTTACAGGAACAGATGATAAGGGAATACAAATGATCAAAAAGCAGATGGAGAAAGAGTTCAAAATCAGTGATTTGGGGAACCTATCATTCTTCTTGGGAATGGAGATCTCTTATACTCAACATGGAGTATATGTAACCCAAGAAAGGTATCTTAAAAATTTGCTAACCAAATTTAAAATGGAAGATTGCAGGGTTGCACCTACACCTTTGGAAGTGAACCATAAATTGTCTAGGTTTGGAGGAGAAGAGTTCAGAGATATGAAACTCTATCAAAGTTTGGTTGGTAGCTTGATTTATGCTACATTGACAAGGCCTGACTTGTCATATGCAGTTGGTGTGCTTTCACAATTCATGCATTGTCCTAGAAAGGAACATTGGATTGCAGGACAAAGAGTACTTAGGTACATCAAGGGTACACTCAAAGAAGGGTTGTACTATGGGTTTACTTCAGATACAAGAATCAAGATATATAGTGATGCAGATTGGGCAGGTAATGTGGATGATAGAAGATCAACACATGGATACTTGTGCTATGTAGGAGACAAATTGATTTCATGGTGTTCCAAGAAGCAACATACAGTTGCTTTGTCATCTACAGAGGCAGAATATAAAGGTATGGTGGAAGCTGCAAAAGAGGTAATATGGCTAAAGACACTTTTGAAAGTTTTTGATGTGATTCAGAGTACTCCTATTATTTGTGGAGACAATATGAGTTCATTATACTTGGCAGCTAATCCTGTATTTCATGCTAGAACTAAGCATATTGAAATACAGTATCATTTTCTGAGAGAGAAGGTCATTGAGAAAGAGATTGAAGTCATACACACTCCCACAAAAGATCAAGTTGCAGATATGATGACTAAAAGTCTAGATGGACCAAAACTACAAAGATTCAAGGATATGGCTGGAGTAAAGAAGATAGAGAAGAACCTCAATTAATGATTGAGGGGGAGCTGTTGGTGCATGACAATCATCAATTGAAGGATTATGGAGAAATGAAGTCAAGAAGTCAAGAAGGAAACAAAGTCAGATGGTTGAAGGAAGGACATTTTCAGAAAACTCAAAGATATGTACACATATGTACATTAGCTGACTTATACCCTTGTTTAAGTCATACACTTGTATATATTCATCTATAAATATGTTGGAAAATGTCGGGCAAGTAGAGCAGAAGAGATTTTGAGAATAGGGAGAGAGAAATTAGTGTCATTAGACACATGAAGAGTGAGTGAATTGTCCATCCTCACTTAGATGTAAATTTTCTGAGAAATCGAGAATTTTTGCGCCTGATATTTTGCTGTCTGCTCCTTCTGTGTTTAATCTTTTGAGAAATCCTTTTGCACGTATCTAAGTCCATAGCTAATCTATCTATGGCTAGAATTTGAGAGGTTAATTGTAATCAGGCTGTGAGAATTTTGATTAGGAACATTCATATGTAAGAATGTTCTAACAGTCGAGAAATCTGGCGCACATTTCATCTTCAATGAAATGATCATTGCTCAGTCTATAGTGTAAAGTTTTACACAAATGAGGGCTTAAAATCTAAGTTGGAAGGTAAGCTATCTATAGCTAAAAGATCTTGATCAAACGGGATTTACTTTGGGAGAACCAGTGCTAAGAAGTTGCAGGTGTCAAAGTCGCCATTGCAGAGAAGCACTTTCAGACATAGGTAAAGTGTTTTACACATTTCTCAGTGTGTACTTAATCTTTTTGAGAGATTTAACTTGGCAAAGTTGCGCAACCTTAAGGCGAAGTGTTGTGCAAAGTTTTATCAAAAACTTTACAGGATTGATTAGTCAATGAGTGACTAATCTGCAGCAGACTTTTCTGAGAAGTTGATTTTTCAGAACTTTCAATTTTTCTGAAAATTTGGTGAAGATTCTCTAAATTAGGTGGAGTCTAAAGTTGATCTTGATATAGAGGTGATCTAAATTCAAGGTCAACTTGTTCTTTTGGAGATTAACACTCTCCATCACAGCAGAAGAGTTGGCTCAGGCCATTGCTAAAGCCCTCGAGGTAAGCACTAAAACCAACTTGATAAATTCCAGGATAAACACAAATAAAATTGTGGAGAAAGTCATCTAGTACAACATTGCCCATATCAAAAACCTCCACATTTACAAGACAGAAAGACACTCAAATATTGTACACTAGAGAGGAAATGGACCAACCATACCAGGGAGGAATGATTTTATAATAAACAACCCATTAAGGAAAGAGACTATGGGAGCCAAAGAGACTCAGTGTACAGTGAGCAACCAAGACCTGTGCTAGGGCAACAACCTCCTATACCAACAAATGTGGTGCCAATCAAATACACACCAATAGAGGAGGGGAATTCAAGAACAAAGTCACCATACAAGGAAGATTATCAATGGAATGAGGGATATCAAGAAGAATGGGAAGGTTATGAATCAAGAGAGCCAGAATTACAAGCTTTAGACTTAGGTAATGGAAGAATTGAGATGGACACTGCCACTTTCATGTATATAACTAATAATTACATGTCCAATCAAAAACCTCAATTCAAAGGAGGACCAAAGATAACTTGTTATAGGTGTGGGGTAGATCATTTCATTAGAGACTGTCCACAACCTCCTACATTAAGAATAGAAGGAGCATATTGCAAGGATTGTGGCAGGGAGAATTTGATAAAGGATTGTCCAAAAAATCCTCAAAAACAACAGAACACACCTAGTAGCATACCACTAAAAGCAGTCAGTATCATGGAACAGGAAGAATTGAGTGACATTGAGTTAGTGGATGTTAATGCTATAACAAGGTCACAAACAAAACAACAAAGAACAACTAAGGAACAAAATGAAGAATCAAAATCAAAGGTGAAGAAAAATAGACAAAAAGGGAAATGGGAGAGGAAGCAAAAAATGAGTAAAAATATGGAAGAAGAAAATAGGGAACAATCAAACAATACTTCTTCTTCAAAGACACAGACCCAGTTGGAAATAGGAAATTCAAAAAGTCTAGACACTCTGATAAAAGCATACAAAGGAAGAATTCAAGAAGGACCAAGTCCTGCTGATCATACAATGGCTTACCCTATGCCAGACTTAGAACATGAAAGAATGCAGAAGTGTAAACAGATCATTCGCGAAGTACAACTCAAAATGGGGGAAGAAGACAATTCTCAAAAAATAGTTGAGGAATCTGAGACAACAAAAACAAGAGGAAAGAATATCAAGGAAGAAAACCCACAAGTAACACTCCAAGTGAATATAGACAAAAGATGCACAATTCTGTATCACAGCACATTGGAAGATTTAATAAAACAAAATCCTCACCTACAGAACCAAGTGAAAAAATGGGAGATAACACCAGAAAATCTTCACCCACAACTACAGGAAATGGAGGAGTTGTGGTATATTCCCATTGATAAGATAGGAGGATATTGTGAGGGAGAAGAGGGAAACTCAACTTTAAAAATACAATTTGGTAAAAACCAGGCCAAAGCTATTTTGGATAGTGGATCAGGAGTGGCCATCATGACTAAACAAACTTGGGAAAAATGGGAAAAAAGTGAATTATTACCCACAAAAGTGAGATTGCAACTTGCAAATGGACACATTGAAAAACCCCTAGGGATATGGGAAAAAGTGATTGTGGACATATGTGGGATAGAGATAGAACATACCTTTGCTATAGTTGAAATCCCACAATCTACTTCATATGAAATTATCCTAGGAAGACCATTCATGAGACAAATGCAAATTGTACAAGATTGGGGTAATGATTGCTTATACCTACAGAGCAAAGGAAGAATAACCAAAGTAAATTCTACATTATGAATAGAGTTCCGACTGCTGGAGTTCATCATTTGACACCATATGAGGTATGGCATGGAAGGAAACCAAGTGTAAGTCATTTGAAAGTATTTGGCTGTGTATGTTATGTACATGTACCTAGTGAGGTGAGATCTAAACTTGATGCGAAATCAGAAAAATGTATATTTATTGGTTATGCAGATACTCAAAGAGGATATAGATGCTATAATCCTCATACCAATAAGGTTGTTGTGTCAAGAGATGTAAACTTTGATGAATCACTTTCATGGTATGCAGATAAGAATTGTTTGCAGGTCATGGATGAAAATGAAGAAGGTGTGGTTGAAGGAGATGAATGCATAGTTCATCCATCAGGAAGTTTAAATGATGAAAGGAGTGGTTTAGATGAAGAAAGAGGATCACCTTTCAATGGAAGATTAAGGCAAGAGTCACCTCCAAGTGTTAAAAGTAAAGGTAAACTCAAACTTGTTGAAGTTAATGATGAAGGAGAGGAAATTAGTGATGTATGTGAGTATGGAGAATCATCAAAGGTTCCTAATAAGAAAGGAAGAGCATCTACATTGGAGGTAAGAAGAACTTCAAGAGTAAGTAAGCAACCTCAAAGGTATACTTATGAATCTTTCATGAATACTCATTATGCTTTTATGACAAAAGTTGAGCAGGAAAATGAACCCACATGTTATGATGAGGCCAAAGGAGATGAAAAGTGGGAGAAAGCAATGAGAGAAGAAATGGAAGCACTACAGGATAACAAGACTTGGAATTTAGTTCCAAGTACACCAAAGCAAAAGGTAATTGGTTGCAAGTGGGTTTTTAAGATTAAAAGAAATAGTGATGGTAGTGTGTCTAGATATAAGGCTAGACTTGTAGCAAAAGGATATAATCAAACTCAAGGTGTGGACTATGAGGAAACATTTAGTCCAGTAGCAAATATGGCAACGGTGAGAACTTTGTTGGCTTTAGCTGCAAGTAAAAGGTGGAATATATATCAACTCGATATAAAGAATGCCTTTCTTAATGGTGAGTTAAATGAAGAAGTGTATATGTCACAACCAGATGGTTATGTGGATGCAAAATGTCCTAATCATGTATGCAGGTTAAAGAAGGCATTGTATGGTCTTAAGCAGGCACCAAGGGCATGGAATGCAAGGTTGGTAAAGTATCTTATGCTGCAAGGATACAGAGCGAGTCATGCTGATCCTTCACTTTATGTAAAACATGTAGATGGCATGTGTGTCTATGTATGCATTTATGTGGATGACTTGTTGATTACAGGGAATGATGCAAAAGCAATTGATGAGATAAAAGGTAATTTGGGAAAGGAATTTAAAATTTCAGATCTTGGTTTGCTCAGATACTTTCTTGGGATTGAAATTGTGTATAGCAATGAAGGTATGTGGTTGATACAAAGAAAGTATATATGTGATATGCTGAAAAGGTTTGGTATGCAGAATGTAAATTTGTTTCTACTCCAATGGAATGTAATGTAAAGCTGAGTGCAAAGGAAGGTGATGAGTTGCATGATATGAATGTATATAGATCCATGGTAGGATCTTTGATTTATGCAACAAAAACTAGACCTGATATATGTTATGCAGTGGGAGTATTGTCACAGTTTATGCATGAACCTAGAGCACCTCATATGCATGCAGCGAAAAGAGTGCTTAGGTATTTGAAAGGTACCATGAACGAAGGATTATTTTATAGTCATGATGCTGATCTAACTCTTAAAGTCTTTAGTGATGCAGATTGGGCTGGAAGCAAAGATGACAGAAGATCCACAAGTGGATATGTGGTAATAGCAGGAAACAAGACATTAACATGGAGTTCAAAGAAACAGCCTACAGTTGCTTTATCTTCTACAGAGGCTGAGTATAGAGGTTTAGCATTGGCTAATACTGAGGTTATGTGGTTTAAAAAGTTGTTTCATGACTTGAATGTGCAGGTTGATGTACCACTGATATATGGGGATAACTTGAGCAGCATTCATATGACCTCAAATCCTATTTTTCATGCTAGAACAAAGCATATAGAGGTTCACTATCATTATGTTTGAGAGAAGGCCATGAACAATGAAGTGCAGGTTTCTTTTGTTGGAACAAAGGATCAAGTTGCAGATATCTTCACCAAATCCTTGGATGGACCAAAGCTTCAAAGATTCAACTATATTCTTGGCATGAAGGAAATACCCTTTGAAACTTGAGGGGGAGAATGTTGCGAACATTTGTTTTATGTAGGGTACAAGTTTCAAATTATGTAAATACCTTTGGAAAGTCTTCAAATACTTCAAGAAGGCTCATATTATTCATAAAATGTAGCAAAAATACCACGTGAGTTCTAGAACATGGTGAGTCAAATTAGTGAGTCACAAGGGAGCTTCAGTGGTGTCCTAGTGGAAGGTCGATGTGGCTAGTTCTCAAAGTCCATCAATACTTTGCTTATTTGAGCACTTGAGTCATGTAATACCTCCATCCAAGTGTCTACCACGAATTTAGATGTATTAAGAAGGTTTTAGATTAGTTTCCCATGCTATAAAAAGAGGAGAAAAGTCGTGATCTTGTGGGATGTCCAATAGAGTCATATGTGTATCTCTACACTATTGTAGTTTTGTATGCAGAGATTGCAGAGCTTGTATCTCCCTCATTATATATCCAAATTACATGTTTGATAGCTCATTGGAAAGCTCTTACTGTCTAATGTTTTCCTGTCAAGTTTCATAATCATTGAATTTGTGAGCTGAGAGCAATACTCTCTGCAAGTAGTGTGTGTTCTCTGTTTTTTATCCCTGCTGAAGGTCTCCATTAAACCTCAAACTTGCAGAGGTCATATCTCCTTGTGTATGTATCCAAATGATGTGTTCTTTGGCTTGTTAGAAAGCTCTTTAAGTCTACTGGTATTCTGGAAAGTTTCAAAGTCATTGGAGCTGTGAGTTAAGAGTAGTAGCCTCTGCAAGTGATATATGTCCTCAGGTTCATCTCTGTTTCAAGGTCTCCATTAAAGCTGCATATTGCAGAGGTCATAGATCATTGTGTATTTATCCATTTTAGGTGTTCTATATCTTGTTGGAAAGCTCTTAGAGTCTAGTTTATGTGTGTGAAACAGTTTTGGAAAATTCCAAGTGTCTAAAGAGAAATTTGCTCTGCAAGAAAATTGGTCTGTGCATACAAGTTTGTGAAAAAGTCAACTAGGTCCTGTTGGGTTTCACCTACTTCTAGCTGTACTTTGGAGATCAATAAACTCCAACAACTTGAAAGGTATTGATCCTAAAATCTGTGAGCATAAGATTCCTATTTCACCTGAAGCAAAACCTAGTAAACAAAGACATTACACATTTAATGACAAATACTCTGCAAAGATAAAGGAAGAAATTGACAAGCTATTAGCTGCCAATTTCATCTATGAAATTGAGTATACAGAATGGATATCTCCTATAGTTGTGGTACCAAAAAAGAATGGGAAACTTAGGGTATGCATTAACTTGAAAAAGGTAAATGCAGCAACTATAAGGGACAATTATCCATTGCCTATAACAGACCATCTTCTAGAAAGAGTTGCTGGGAAGGAGGTTTACAGTTTTTTAGATGGATTTTCAGGATACAACCAAGTTCCCATAGCATTGGAAGACCAACATAAAACTGCCTTCTCCATAGAATGGGGAATTTATGCCTTTAGGGTTATGCCCTTTGGGTTAACCAATGCTCCAGCAACTTTTCAGAGATTGATGTGTCATATCTTCAAAGAGTTCCTGAGAAAGGTAATGGAAATCTATGTAGATGATCTTTGTACTTTTTCATTAAAAAGACAAGATCACTTGCAGGATTTAGAAAATATCTTCAGGAAATGCAGAACCTACAGAGTATGTTTAAATCTAGAAAAATGTGTATTCTTTGTGAGACAAGGGAGAATGCTGGGTCATATAGTCTCTAAAAATGGAATATCAACTGATGAAAAGAAAATAAAGGCCATAATAGAGCTTCCAAGACCAACAAGTGTAAAAGAACTTCAAACTTTTATGGGACATTGTGGATACTATAGGAAATTTGTGCACAAATTTGCTGACATAGCAAAACCCTTATATGCCCTAATTACAAAGTTTGAGTGGACCAAGGAGTGTGACCAAGCCTTTGAAACTCTAAAAACTTGTTTGGTAACAGCCCCAATTCTGAAAACACCTCAATGGGACAAAATTTTTCATGTTCATGTGGATGCTTCCAATTATGCTTTGGGATGTGTGTTAGCACAACCAATAGAAGGAAGCAAGTTAGATTTTCCAGTGGCCTATGCTAGTAGACAATTGAACCTAGCAGAGAAAAATTACACAACCACTGAAAGAGAGGGATGTGGTATGGTATTTGCTGTAAAAAAATACAGACATTACCTTTTGGCCAACAAGTTTAAGTTCTTTGTGGACCATCAAGCTCTGTTATATTTGGTAAATAAACCTAATGGCCAGATAATTTGATGACTGAAAAAGTGATTTTAGGTCAACCATGGCTTCAACAGGGTAAAGTGATCCTGGATTTTGAAAAAATGGAGCTTAAATTGAACATAAATGACAAAAGGTTGTTAATATTTCTATTGAGTAATGAAAAGCAGGAAATTCCATCAGATATGCATGATATACACTTTGAAGGATTCACTTTTGCATTTGAGTATATACAGAAATTACCAATACAAATATTCAATGATCAAGCTTCATCTAATCAAAATCAGCAAAAGATTAGAAAAACAAAGAAGGGTGAAGAGACGAAAAGAAGATGGCAATCATGGCATGGTCCAAAGAATGAGAGCATCAGAACAAAGAGCACATGGAATCAAAGTCTACAATAGGTCTTCTCATTAAAACAGGAATCAAGGACGAAATGGATATGGAGACCAAAAACTCCTACAAAATGCTTATACAAAGGGAATGCTTGTTTGATGGGAACCACACCAATTGGAGTCAGAAAGTACTGGGTTAAAAAATCAGAGCTGTTTCAGTGGAAGAAAGATCATCCAGACTTGATCTATATCTAGAAAATCATAAAAATTATGAAAAAATACATATTAGACCTGATTTTCTTTTTTTTTTTTTAAAAAAGGAATTAGGAGGGGAAGAAAAGAGAGAAAAATTATTATGGAAAGAAAGAAAATGAAAAAAAGAAATAGAAAAAATCATTGTTGAAAAAAAAGAAGAGAGAAAAGAAAAAAAAATCATTGAAAAAAAAGAGAGAAAAAAATCATTGTTGAAAAAAGGGAGAAAGAAAAATTGAGAAAAGTGGAAAGTGGTTTACTTTCTGTTGTCTTTTTTCAAAAATCATATGTCACAAAGCAAGATCTAGGTAGAAGAATAGTAGAGAGCTATTTATTTTTTATGTTTTTATTTCTTGTTAGTTAGTTCTTTAGTTAATTTTTTTGGTTAACTTTTTTTGTTTTCTATCATTTGATACATGATTTATCTTTCCAAAAGAATGGTTAGGAAAAGGGACTGCACGAGACATCTTGCTACACTTGTGATGATCACTTTTTGAGTCTTTCCTGGAGAAATGGAGTTTATTTTGGATTTCTCATTCTTATGACCTGACTTTTGAAAATAAATTCCTACATATTACTCTTTGATTTCTTGCAACTTATGTGGGTAGAGTTTTTCTTTATTTTAGTTTCCTCAAAAAATGGTGAACACTAAGGAGACTTCAAGGCAGAATCAGTGGTGCTATCAAGAGGCCATTGGTTTCTGGATAGTGAAGTTGTGGAGGAACAGGTGGACTTAGAGTCAAAGGAAGAATCAGAAATTCCAGAAGCTGAGAAAGTGGTGAAGGAACTTAAGGAAACCCTAAATATAATTGGCCAGCACATATTCACGGTGGGGGTAGGAGGATACAAATATACAATGTTGTGTCAAGAATTCTACAGGTTCCAAAGAGTGGCAGTCAACATGAAAAGATGGAAGGCAGTAGGACTGCACAGAATATTGGAGGAGCCTATCTTTTTCATTGACTTTGAGAGAGTATCACAGGTAATGAACAGTTTGACAGAAATAGGAAGAGGGAATGATGCCTATTTCAGATGCAAAGTCAAAAACAAGGATAATTAGGAAGTAGGTATTACTATCAAGGCAGAACATATCAGAGCAACACTGCAGTTCTACACAATGGGAACCAAACTTGACCCAAGTTTTGTCAAAAAGAATAAGGAGACTTACACAGGATATGCAAAATTCACTGATTTCAAAGCAAGGGAGAATGAGGAATATGCTGTAAGGATGTTCTTACAGTACTTTTGTTTTCCCAAATTACCAAGATATACAATGCCTCATAAGTCAGTCACATTATTGATGTTCAATAACAAAGATAGAACCAAACCTTTTGGAGTTATGGATGTCTCACCATACATCCATGAACAGCTGAAAGAAGCAGCAAAGCACTGGGAGCAGAAGAAGTTCATGAATGGAGCCCAGTTCTTAACAAGAATCATTTATCATGTTCTAGGGATGGAAGATCAACTGAAATTGGCTCCAGAGGCACAGTATTTCAGAAGCCTTATGGCTTGAATCAAGAGTCCTCCAAGGAAGATGACTGAAAAGGAAACAGAAGGAAAAACCCGCATGAGGGGAACAGGTATGAAAAGGAAAATGATATCTGAAGAAGTAATTCCTGTGAAGAAAAGAAGGTTGGACCCAAGGAAAGTGGAACTAGAAATGGAGGAAGCCACAAAAGAGGAACATGAGGAGGCACAGAAACAGGGTCAAGCCTCTAGTGAACCACATCCACCCCAAACAAGCAAAGAGCAACTATATACCTATCTAACCCAAGGGAATAACAAGAGAGCTATGTATGAAGCACAATACCAGAACATGCTCGAAGACTACTCATGCAAAGCTACAGACTGGATTCAGGAGGAGGTGGAGCACTATGAAGCTCTTCATGATCAAATGATGACAGCTGAAACTGAGGAGGTGTTTGTCAGAAAAGAGGTTGAATTGCTAGCCTATTTTAAGGAATTACAAGGACCTCCAGAGACCAGAACCACTGTGGTGGTAAAAAAGAAGGTTCCAAAGAAGCCAGTACAAAAGAAGAAATTGACCAAGAAAGGAAAGGGCAAATCCATAACTGAAACTATTGTCACCAAAGAGAGGGAGGAGGTAATCATGGAAGAAATACAGAAGCCATCCATGGTGGAAGAAGTATCAAGACCCACAGAACCAGAAGTAGGAGGACCTTCACACTTCTCATCTGATTCTGACAGTGATATTGAGAGCTTTCTATTAAAAAGTCTAAATTTGTCAATACCAAATACTCCCAATGTCATTATACAGACCTCTGAGAAACAAAAGACACCTGAGGAATTAAAGAAGAAGTCTCAGGAGAAACCACTTCAGGAGCAGGCAGAAAAAAAGCTTAGTCTGGAAGATGAAAGAAGAATAATGAAGGTAAAGGCAGTAATGATAGAACAAGCAAGTGAAATAAGGGAAGAAGTTAGTTGTGGAATAGTGCATAGTGGGATGAAATCTATGTGGACAAAACCCTCACAGACCTACTTTAAACTGGATGAGAGCATAGAAGAAATAGCTAAGAAGGCACAGGTGTACAGCTCAGTCATAGAACAAAAAGGCACAGAACAAGATCCACTACAGGAGGCAGAGGAAGTATGTGAGAAAGGTAATGTTCAAAAGGTTACAGGGAAAGTAGTGGAAAAAGAAATCATTCAGAGTATAAAGGATGTGCTGCATGATTTGAAGAATAATGAGGAATTCACATCCAACGAGGATCAAGAACAAGAGGTAGCAAGGGACATCATGGACATTGATGAACAAGAAGAAGGATACAAAGAAGATAAAGGCAATGATCAGGTCAAAAATTTAGAAATAGCTGAAATAGTTTTAGCACAGGAAAAGGAGAGATAGGAAGAACAAGTAGGTGAATGTCAGGGAAATTTTGGTGAAGAAACTGAATACAATTTGTTCCAGGAAACTCTAAGCCAGGAAAAGGAGATGCAAACAAAGAAAGGATATCTTTATGAAGAAACTCAACAGGTATTGGAGAAAGAAAAGGTACAAGAAATAAAGCTGATATCAGATCGTTTGGAGCAAAAGAGTTCAGGGGTTCAACAAGACATGACAGATTTAGAAACATTGGACACTCAACCAAGCCATGAAGAAAACAAGGGCAAAATTATAGAATATGAGGGAGAAGAGGAAGAGGAGAGTGAATGCAAAGAGGACAAACAGCTAGAACCCAAACAAATAGCAATAGAAGGAGGACTGGAAAGAATCCCAAAGAGTATAAGATCAGCCTGTCAACTCATTATGAATAATATTGAACAGTTCAGACCCTCAAGCCGAAGTATGATCATTTCAGGGATGGTAGCAGAGTCAGAATTTGAAAAAGGCAGTATGGTTATTAAAGAGCATAAAAGGGAAAAGGAGCATATGGCAAAGCAACTAAGGAAGGTGCAAGAAAAGAATGAGGAGTTTTCCAATAAAATAATTGCTTTGGAAGAGCTGGAAGTACAGAAGCAAAACAAGATTCAATACTTGGAAGAGAAGAGTATGCAACTAACAGAGCACAACGATAAATTGGAAAAAGAATTGAGAAAGATTGAGGGGAGATATAGAACTCTGCAAACTTCCTATCAAATTTTGACTAAAGCTAATGAAAAAATCAATAAGCTACTATTGAAGGAAGGACAATTGAAGGAGGAAAGTCAGACAGCCCAGTTGACAGAGGAGGAAAAATAAGGATTACATAAAGAGATTCAGAGATTACAAGGAGAATTGAAAGAAGCCAAAGAATTAGAAAAGCAGGCTAGTACACATGCTGCTACGTCTATGAGAGGGTATAATAAGCTATACTTGGATATGGAAAAGAAAAGAGGTGAGTGGCAGACAAAGAGAGAAAAGGAACGGAATGAGTGGAAAAAAGAAAGGGAATTATGGGCACAACAGAATGGGAGTCTGATGTTGACTATAGAAGAATTGCAGAAGAATTTGAATAAGCCACCAATCCAGGAAGAGACACATGTGGAAACCACACATGCAAAAGAATATGGGGTAGACAATATTGCGGGAATACAACATGACAATGAACCAGCAGACAAAAGATCAGAAGAAGAATATTCAGAGGATTTTGTGAAGAAATTGCTGACAAGTAGAGATTCTAGAATGGAGTTCATCAGAAAGATGCATGATGAGTACGAAGAGCAAATTGTCACATTCGCATTGAATAAGGGAATCAATCCAGATCAGCATCACTAGGCAGCAGATGGATTGGGGATACCATTTTGTATGATTTTGGAGAGTATAAAGAACTACCAGATGGCGAGAGTTGGGCTACCTCCAAACAAATACTTTGAGTATGAAGAGGACATCAATGTCACTAAAGAACTATTTGAGAGAGCCAACCCTAAGTGGAGAAATAAATGGTTGGATGCCAACAAAGAATGTAGGAAAATCTGGAAAGAGGCCCCTCTTCATTTAAAGATCAATCTAGCCTATTGTCCAGTGGCACGAAGGAGGGA
>CM035412.1:153735914-153738414 GCA_020310875.1 Ceratopteris richardii
GTTTCTTTGAACACCAACTTACAAGCTTATCACCAATGTATATCATGTAGCCATGAGTTGATCTTCTGTCATCCTGGTTACCTGCCCAGTCCGAGTCACTATAGGCTCTCAACTTCAAATCTGATGTAAAAGGATAATTAGTCCTTCCTTTATAGTTCCTTTGATATATCTGAGAACTCTTTGACTTGCAATCCAATGTGGGTCCTTTGGACAATGCATGAACTGTGATAAAACTCCCACTGCATAACTAAGATCAGGTCTTGTTAGTGTAGCATAAATCAAACTACCCACAAGAGATTGAGACTTCCTTATATCTTTGTATTCTGCACCATCATATTTACTGAGCTTGTGATTAACTTCAAGTGGAGTTGAAGCTTCTCTGCAATTTTCCATATCAAACTTCTTCAATAGATTCAGAAGATACCTTTCTTGTGATACATATATGCCATGATCTGTATAAGTGACTTCCATTCCAAGAAAGTATGACAACTTTCCTAGGTCACTAATCTTGAACTCTCTCTCAAGTAATCTTTTTACCTCCTTGATTCCTTCATCTGAAGTACCTGTGACTATAATGTCATCTACATAAATACAAATGTAGATTGTACCTTCCTCTGTTCTTTTGATAAGTAGACTTGGATCTGCTTTTGAACTTTGATATCCAAGATCATTGAGATACTTCACCAGTCTATAGTTCCATGCTCTTGGAGCTTGTTTCAATCCATAGAGTGCTCTTTTCAACCTGCAAACAAAATTTGGATACGTGGAATCTATAAACCCTTGAGGTTGTTCCATGTATACCTCATCTGATATGTATCCATTCAAGAATGCATTCTTTTTATTCAATTGACTTAGGGTCCATCCTTTTGAAGCTGCAATAGCAATTATTGTCCTTATAGTTGACATCTTAGCTACAGGACTGAATGTCTCATCATAATCTATGCCATAGGTTTGGGCATAGCCTTTCACCACCAGTCTAGCTTTGTATCTGGCTATACTTCCATCTGCAAGCTTCTTCACTTTATAAACCCATTTATTTCCAATTACTTTCTTACCATTTGGTTTACGAACAAGTTCCCATGTCTTGTTCTCCTCCAGTGCATTGAACTCTTCCTTCATTGCTTCTTCCCATTGTTTCTTACCTTTAGCTTCATCATAGTTCTGAGGTTCTTCATCATCTTTGACCATATATGCATAGTTCTTCTGAGCTATGTAAGAAGTATCATAAGAATACCTTTCTGGTTGTCTTCTTCCTGCTTGATCTTCTTGGTTCACATTCTTCATATGTGTCTGGATACACCTCTTCATCAAATATAGGAGCTTCTTCATTCCTTCTTGTTAATCCACTTCTGGATGTACTTGCTTGCATATAGTCTTCATCAGTATTCACCTGCACAATTGATTTTTCTTTCTCACATCTTCTTACCTCTTCTTCAAATTCTTCAGCTATATGACTTTGATCTGCATACCAACTTTTTTGTTCATCAAATGTAACATCTCTAGAAACAATAAATTATCTGGTTAGAGGATTCCACAATCTATAACCCATCTGCTTTTCATCATAACCAATGAACACATATTTTTCTGCCTTTGGTTCAAGTTTATGTCTAAGTTGTGATGGCACATAAGCATATGCAATTGATCCAAACACTCTACAATGATCTAGTGTTGGTTTCTTACCCCACCAAGCTTCATATGGAGTCATTCCATTTAGAGCTGCACATGGTAATCTATTCACAAGATATGTGGCTGTATTTACAGTCTCAGCCCAAAGATAATTTGGACAATTCTTCTCCTTTAGCATAGCTCTAGCAAACTCAACCAAAGTCATGTTTCTTCTTTCTGCTACACCATTTTGTTGTGGTGTATACCTACTGGTTATTTCTCTCTTAATACCTGCATTCCAAAGATAATCATTGAACTCTTGGGAGAAGTATTCTCCCCCTCCATCAGACCTCAGTCTTTTAAGCTTTTGACCTGTGACTCTCTCTGCATATGCATGAAAATGCTTGAAGGCTCCAAACACTTCTGATCTTTCCTTCAGAACATATAATGTTATCCATCTTGTAGCATCATCAATGAAAAGAACATAGTACCTTGAGCCACTGATAGATCCTTCTTTTGTTGGTCCCCATACATCTCTATGAATGAGCTCAAGTAATCCATCATGTTTGAAACCTTTCTTCTGAAATGGTAACCTGTGTGCTTTTCCCATTTGACATGCTTCACATTTATAAACCATATGTTGACTTTGCACATTTGGTAATCCTAGTACAGACTAATTAGCAACCATAGCTTTAATTCCTCTTTCATTGAAATGACCTAATCTCTTATGCAAGAGATCAAGTTTTGTAATCACTCCTTCACCATGTGTGAGCAAAGCTTGACCAATGTTCCCTTGCACTCTTAAAGTAAAGAGTCTACCTTCTTTCTTACCACAAACAATCTGATTATATCCATTCTCTGGATCTTCAACAAATACTTCTTCATTTGTAAACCT
>CM035412.1:153758414-153764967 GCA_020310875.1 Ceratopteris richardii
GTTCAAATCTTAAGAAGAAAATCCCATGCCTATGTGAAGGGACAAATTCACAAGTGTATCATATTTGTAAAGTTAGTTCACTTTAGTTCTAGAAGTTTTTTAAAATCACGAGAATACGAAAATCTATATAAGTTAGTTTGTATCAACTGACGCGTAGAGAGAGAGAGAGAATAGAGAGAAGAAGTAGAAGAAGGAGTTCATTTTATACGACTGAGAATAGTCGGGCTTCTCTGAGTGAGAAAGCATCTGTAAAACTTCTGAGTTTTCATAGCTGTGAGAAAGAACTGTGTAAAGTTCTGTGTATGAGTCTCTCTCCATCATCTCCATGTTTGCCTACTGTGTGATGAATCCAAAAGTTCAAGTTTTCTGAGCAATTCGATGCCTGGCATCGAATCTTGGCTGATAAGTCATTTTCTCATTCTCTGTGTGTTAACTATTGTTGAATCTTCTAAAAATATGAAGTTTGTGGAGCAACTCGATGCCTGGCATCGAGTTCCAACATAAAATGGATGCCTGGCATCGACTTCTATCATATAAGTCATCTTCTTCATGTGTGTGTAAAATAGAGTGTTTCTGGTGCAGAAAAATAGCCAAAAAAAGCCCAAAGTCGATGCCTGGCATCGACTTGGACTGAAATTCGATGCTAGGCATCGAATTTTTTATTTTTGGACATCAGGAATACTAAAACAGGCAAGATTTCCAGTTTTGGAAGGTCATACAGGGTCATCTTGTGAGGGCTATAACTTGAGTTCTAGAGCTCCGTTTGATGTATATGATAGCTTGTTGGAACGCTCTACTCTTCTAGTTTCAGCCTATAAAGTTTCATGGAAAAAGCATACTTGAGCTAGGAGAAATTAGCAAAAGGTATGTCATTTTGGTGACTAGGAATTTCTGTAGAAGCAAAGTTCTCACTTTAAGCTATCATTTCTCAAAGTTTGGAGTGGCAATGAGTTAATGGTGACCATAGAGGTGTTCTAGTGTCACATTAATTCATTTCTTGTGGTGTTTTATACATCAACAAGTGGTATCAGAGCAGAAAGATTCTCGAGAGCAGAAGACGACAAAGGTACAAGAAGTTTTGTAAAGTTTTCCATTAAAGTTTGAAAGGTGAAGCATTTGAAGACACAAGGCATCAAAAGATTACTTTCGAAGTATCCTCATACACAAAGAACTTCAAAAGGTATTATCCTTTATCCTTTAAGCTCACAGGTTGCAGCAGAAGGAAAGAACTATGGCAGATCATATCTCCATTGACAAACTGGACAGAGATAATTACCCCGCATGGGTAATGAGAATGGAAGCCTTACTTATGAGTAAGGATCTCATGGTATATGTAACAGGTGAAGAAGAGAAGCCAGTATTTGAAGATGAAAGCCGACCAAAGAAAGAAGAACTTGATGCTTTAAAGCATTGGCAGAAGAAGGATGCAAGTGCAAAAGCCTACATCTACAATACAATCTCAGATCATTTGCTACCACACATCAGAGGATTGGAATCATCAGAAGATATATGGAATGCATTGGAATATCATTTCCAAAGCACTACTAAAGCACGGAAAGCAAGTCTATGGTCAGAGTTTACAACATTCAAGAAGAAGCCAAGTCAAACCATTAGTGATTATGTCACTAAGATGAAGGATCTAACAGATAGTCTTGGATCCATAGATGAAGATGTTGAAGATCACAGATTGATTGCTCAATTACTTGCAGGCTTGAGAGGGGATGAAAGGTGGAAACCTTTTGTCTTATCAACAAGACTTTCATTAAATCATTATGTTCCAGATTTGAACCAGTTGCTTGGTTTGATGCTCACATATGAGCAAGACTTGAAGGGAGATGGAGATAAAGGTCAAAGTTCTGCAATGTACATGAAGAATAAGAAGAAAGGAGATAAAGGTAAAGCAAAGGATGAAGAGGAGTCTAATTCTCAAGCTTATTATGCAAGAGGTAAAGGCACTGGCAGAGGAAGAGCAAGAGGTTTTGGAAGAGGAAGAGGTAATCAAAACAACAACAAAAAGGCTTGCTGGATCTGTGGATTGAGTAATCATTTGGCTCATGACTGTTGGCACAACCAACAAGGATCAAACCAGAATCAAAACAACAATAGCAGAGGTCGAGGTGGACGATATCAAAGTAATTTTCAAAGAGGTAGACAAAGTCAAAGAGGAGGCTATGGTAGAGGTGGAGGAAGAAGTTGGGGACAGAATCAATCCTACAACACCACCTACTACAACTATGCAAATGACACACAGAATGAAAGTCATACATCATTGATGATGAATTCAATCAGCACATCAGACAAAGAAGATCTAAAGGTATTTTACATTGACTCTGGATGTTCTAATCATTTGTCAGGAAACATAGAATTGATGTCAGATTTGGAAAAAGGCATTTCTAGTCACACAGTTCAAACTGGTGATAATACAAGACATAGTGTACATTCAATTGGAAAAGTGAAATGCAAGAGTGGAGCAGATTTGCTAACCAATGTTTTGTATGTTCCTACAATACCTAAAAACTTGATTAGTGTGGGACAGATAGTTGAAAAAGGTTTTCAAGTTAGGTTTACAAATGAAGGAGTATTTGTGGAAGATCCAGAGAATGGATATAATCAGATTGTCTCTGGTAAGAAAGAAGGTAGACTCTTTACTTTAAGAGTGCAAGGGAACATTGGTCAAGCTTTGCTCACACATGGTGAAGCAGTGATTACAGAACTTGATCTCTGGCATAAGAGATTAGGTCATTTCAATGAAAGAGGAATTAAAGCTATGGTTGCTAATCAGTCTGTACTAGGATTACCAAATGTGCAAAGTCAACATATGGTTTATAAATGTGAAGCATGTCAAATGGGTAAAGCACACAGGTTACCATTTCAAAAGAAAGGATTCAAACATGATGGAGTACTTGAGCTCATTCATACAGATGTATGGGGACCAACAAAAGAAGGATCTATCAGTGGCTCAAGGTACTATGTTCTTTTCATTGATGATGCTACAAGATGGATAACATTATATGTTTTGAAGGAAAGATCAGAAGTGTTTGGAGCTTTCAAGCATTTTCATGCATATGCAGAGAGAGTCACAGGTCAAAAGCTTAAGAGACTCAGGTCTGATGGAGGGGGAGAATACTTCTCCCAAGAGTTCAATGATTATCTTTGGAATACAGGTATTAAGAGAGAAATAACTTGCAGGTATACACCACAACAAAATGGTGTAGCAGAAAGAAGGAACAGGACTTTGGTTGAGTTTGCTAGAGCTATGCTAAAGGAGAAGAACTGTCCAAATTATCTTTGGGCTGAGGCTGTAAATACAGCTACATATCTTGTGAATAGATTACCATGTGCAGCTCTGAATGGAATGACTCCATATGAAGCTTGGTGGGGTAAGAAACCAACACTAGATCATTGTAGAGTGTTTGGATCAATTGCATATGCTTATGTGCCATCACAACTTAGGCATAAACTTGAACCAAAGGCAGAAAAATATGTGTTCATTGGTTATGATGAAAAGCAGATGGGTTACAGATTGTGGAATCCTCTAATCAAACAATTTATTGTTTCTAGAGATGTTACATTTGATGAACAGAAAAGTTGGTATGCAGATCAAAGTCATACAGCTGAAGAATTTGAAGAAGAGGTAAGAAGATGTGAGAAAGGAAAATCAATTGTGCAGGTGAATAGAGATGAAGACTATATGCAAGCAAGTACATCCAGAAGTGGATTAACAAGAATGAATGAAGAAGCTCCTATATTTGATGAAGAGGTGTATCCAGAAACTTATGAAGAATGTGAACCAAGAAGGTCAAGCAGGACAAGGAGACAACCAGAAAGGTATTCTTATGATACTTCTTACATAACTCAAAAGAACTATGCATATATGGTCAAAGATGATGAAGAACCTCAGAACTATGATGAAGCTAAAGGTAAAAAGCAATGGGAAGAAGCAATGAAGGAAGAGTTCAATGCACTGGAGGAGAACAAGACATGGGAACTTGTTCCTAAACCAAATGGTAAGAAAGTAATTGGAAATAAATGGGTTTATAAAGTGAAGAAGCTTGCAGATGGAAGTATAGCCAGATACAAAGCTAGATTGGTGGTGAAAGGCTATGCCCAGACCTATGGCATAGATTATGATGAGACATTCAGTCCTGTAGCTAAGATGTCAACTATAAGGACAATCATTGCTATTGCAGCTTCAAAAGGATGGACCCTGAGTCAATTGGATATAAAAAATGCATTCTTGAATGGATACATATCAGATGAGGTATACATGGAACAACCTCAAGGGTTTATAGATTCCAAGTATCCAAATTTTGTTTGCAGGTTGAGAAGAGCATTGTATGGATTGAAGCAAGCTCCAAGAGCTTGGAACTATAGACTGGTGAAGTATCTCAATGATCTTGGATATCAAAGTTCAAAAGCAGATTCAAGTCTACTTATCAAAAGAACAGAGGAAGGTACAATCTACATTTGTATTTATGTAGATGACATTATAATCACAGGTACTTCAAATGAAGGAATCAAGGAGGTAAAGAGATTACTTGAGAAAGAGTTTAAGATCAGTGACCTAGGAAAGTTATCATACTTTCTTGGAATGGAAGTTACTTATACAGATCATGGCATATATGTGTCACAAGAAAGGTATCTTCTGAACTTGTTGAAGAAGTTTGATATGGAAAATTGCAGAGAAGCTTCAACTCCACTTGAAGTTAATCACAAGCTCAGTAAATATGATGGTGCAGACTACAAAGATATGAGGAAGTATCAATCTCTTGTGGGTAGTTTGATTTATGCTACACTAACAAGACCTGATCTTAGTTATGCAGTGGGAGTTTTGTCACAATTCATGCATTGTCCAAAGGACCCACATTGGATTGCAGGTCAAAGAGTTCTCAGATATATCAAAGGAACTATAAAGAAGGATTATATTATCCTTTTACATCAGATTTGAAGTTGAGAGCCTACAGTGACTCAGACTGGGCAGGTAACCAAGATGACAGAAGATCAACTCATGGTTACATGATATACATTGGTGATAAGCTTGTAAGTTGGTGTTCAAAGAAACAACATACAGTAGCATTATCATCAACTGAAGCAGAGTACAAAGGACTTGTGGAAGCAGCTAAGGAAGTCATATGGATGCAGACATTGTTCAAGAGCTTAGGCATTGATCAAGGTACACCTACAATACATGGAGATAATATGAGTTCACTTTATCTTGCAGCAAATCCAGTATTTCATGCAAGGACAAAGCACATAGAGATACAGTATCATTTTCTCAGAGAAAAGGTAATGGAGAAGGAGATTGAAGTGGAGTACATTTCTACTAAAGATCAGTTAGCAGACATAATGACAAAGAGCTTGGATGGTGTGAAGACCAGCAGATTTAAAAGCATGGCAGGAGTAAAAGAAAAGAAGAAGATATGAAGGAACAGAGAATGTCAATTAATGATTGAGGGGGAGCTGTTGGAGAAACAATCACTAATTGGACATATATTTGAAGTTCAAATCTTAGGAAGAAAACCCCATGCCTATGTGAAGGGACAAATTCACAAGTGTATCATATTTGTAAAGTTAGTTCACTTTAGTTCTAGAAGTTTTTTAAAATCACGAGAATACGAAAATCTATATAAGTTAGTTTGTATCAACTGACGCGTAGAGAGAGAGAGAGAATAGAGAGAAGAAGTAGAAGAAGGAGTTCATTTTATACGACTGAGAATAGTCGGGCTTCTCTGAGTGAGAAAGCATCTGTAAAACTTCTGAGTTTTCATAGCTGTGAGAAAGAACTGTGTAAAGTTCTGTGTATGAGTCTCTCTCCATCATCTCCATGTTTGCCTACTGTGTGATGAATTCAAAAGTTCAAGTTTTCTGAGCAATTCGATGCCTGGCATCGAATCTTGGCTGATAAGTCATTTTCTCATTCTCTGTGTGTTAACTATTGTTGAATCTTCTAAAAATATGAAGTTTGTGGAGCAACTCGATGCCTCGCATCGAGTTCCAACATAAAATGGATGCCCGGCATCGACTTCTATCATATAAGTCATCTTCTTCATGTGTGTGTAAAATAGAGTGTTTCTGGTGCAGAAAAATAGCCAAAAAAAAGCCCAAAGTCGATGCCTGGCATCGAATTGGACTGAAATTCGATGCTAGGCATCGAATTTTTTATTTTTGGACATCAGGAATACTAAAACAGGCAAGATTTCCAGTTTTGGAAGGTCATATAGGGTCATCTTGTGAGGGCTAACACTTGAGTTCTAGAGCTCCGTTTGATGTATATGATAGCTTGTTGGAAAGCTCTACTCTTCTAGTTTCAGCCTATAAAGTTTCATGGAAAAATCATACTTGAGCAAGGAGAAATTAGCAAAATACTGAAGGTATGTCATTTCGGTGACTAGGAATTTCTGTAGAAGCAAAGTTCTCACTTTAAGCTATCATTTCTCAAAGTTTGGAGTGGCAATGAGTTAATGGTGACCATAGAGGTGTTCTAGTGTCACCTTAATTCATTTCTTGTGGTGTTTTATACATCAACAGATAGATAGATAGATAGGTATGTAGA
>CM035412.1:153797467-153822467 GCA_020310875.1 Ceratopteris richardii
ACAATGTTAACACCTGGTTCTATATTCTCACAGAACCAACAAGCAAGCAGGGCCATGGCCGAAGCCGGAGGTGCCAGTTCTCAAGCCGGATCCAGTGCACAGATTGTGGATATAGAAACACTCCTCCTCGAACCCCATCTCACCGAAAGACCGCAAGAACTTCAAGCTGTGCATGTGCTCCCAATTCAGGACCCTCCCCAGGGGCACACCTCTCAAGTGGGCAAACACGCTCATTGGTTCAGTGATGTTGCTGGACCATTGGGCGATGGAACCTATTTCTGGGAAGCTGAATTGGAGTTTAATGGTAAATGGGGACGCTACCATTTTTTCACGCGTGAATTTGAGAGCTATCAGAATGCCGAAGTCATGCGTTCGGTATGGACCAAAGCTGGCTTCGACAGTTATTTCAGGGCCCACTTACCAAAGCCAGATTTTTTGCGTTGTTCTTATCTTATCAGTACCATCACTCCGAGCAGGGCCAAGGGAGGCGACAGCACCTTTGTGTTACCCTCACTGTTGCCGGGCCATGAACTTAAAAGATTCAAGCTGACCCTCAATCTAGTACGAGAAGCATTGGGCATGTATGGCATGCACATCCCCACGGAAAAGGAAATAATGGTTCCAGGCAGAATGAAGCATAAAGATCTTAATAAGCTGAAGGATATGGTAGCGATGACACCGACCATTGCTCTTCACCTACGGACCGTCATGCAGCATTTTGCTTTCCCCGCCCAGGAAAGATTCACCATGCCCCCAAAGAAAATATGGTTTAGCTTGTATCTGGCAGAGACAGAAAGCCTCCCCATCAACGTGCCACATTGGATCATAGATCAAATTCACCTAGCCCATCAAAGGTGGAACAAGAAGCAGAAGAATGTGCTTCACGGATGTTGTGCTCTAACCAAGATAATCTACCGATGTCTTGCCTATGACGTGCCTATTCAGCGGGCACTCATATGGCCCCGGGCCCAGGAATTCCAGAGAAGGCTATCAGCGGCAGGTCCCCCATCAAAGAAGATGAGAGGGGGAGTACAATTACCCTGTGCTCAACCAAGGGGAGCCACCACTACACCAGAAATTACCCCTCCCCAGACACGACGCATTAGGCCATTCACCATCCGGCTACCAAGACCAAGTACAGAGGGACCCAATCTGGTATTTCCACACGTCCCCTCAGATTTGGAATTTCCACAGGGCTTTACTCTCAATGATCTCACGGATGAAGAAGTGGCTAGACTAATCTACGACTCCAATCTCGAGACGGAAACAGAGCGAGCTCAGGAACCACAATCCCATACAACAACAGCAGCCCCCACCCGACCAGAAGTAGTAGAAGTCGACGTCGAGGAACAAGAGACCGAACAAGATGAAGAAACCTATGAGGAACAAGAGTATGACGAACTTTCAGAGTTAGCAAGTGCCCCTGCATATTCTGCACAAATAAAAAGACTATATCGAACCATGCAACTAGTTCAAGAACAGCATAAAATGTCACTGGAAGCGGGCAAGAAACTCATGAACCAATTGCTAGCGGAGGAAGGCGTGGACGATATGTTCATTGAGTCCATAAACCTACATGCCGATGCAGTAGGATTGGATGAAGCCATTCATGAGGCAATGGCCTACATTCACAGATTTGAGAAAAGGGTTCCCGCTCGTCCCGTGAGGTCCAGGAAACAAATTCATATCAATGTATCAGCACCAGGAGAGACAACGCAAGCAGACGAACATCAGGAAGCACCACGGTCACCACCCTCCCCACCTCTCACTACACAACTCACTCCACCACATGACACTAGCACCACCACGTCCACTACCACCACAATCGTCATGGGAATTCCACTCTCTCCAAGAATCCAATTCGAGGGAGTCACCATGCCCACTTTCACCACTCTCTTCACTAACGTCACATCCACCCCACCCACGATCCCCACCTACACTGTCACTCAAACAGTTGACACTATGGAAACATCTCCTGCCACTGCACCGCTCCCTCCCCCCATGCCACCTCCATCTCCCATACCCCCTCCACCCACATCTCCACTTGCATCCACATCATTCACAACTCCCCTTCCCGCCCCCATTCCCCTTGCATCTTCACCCCTCCCAGCATCATTTAATGTAAATAGCATATTTCTAGCATTAAATCAATGTGTATATCAGCTTCAGAATGAGTACAGAGCTCTGGACGGCCGGTATCAACAACTGACAACACATCACCAGAACTTACAAAGGCAATTTAAAATTCTGGAAGAGGAAAATGCAGATGTGAATCAACGTTACACAACGCTTGAGCAGGCTCACCAAACACTATTAGAGGCACCCCAACCATCGACAGAATCAGGCGTCAAACAACTAGAAGCCTTGCTCGAAGTATACCAGGCCGATAACCTACGAGTCAGACGTAACTTGGCGCTACTCAGGAAACATATGGCCACAGCACTGGAAGAGAACAAAAGACTGCAAAAACAAAATGAAGAGAATCTGGAAGCAGCCATGGAAGGCTCTCCCCACGAGATAGATCCAGAGCAGTTCAAAGCAGTTCCCACGGAGACGATGAAAACCATTTTGGAAAGCTATGCAGATCTCCTGGAAGCCCATGATGACTTGGAAAGAGAACGTGACACACTACAGAGCAGACTTAAGGAACAGGAAGAACAACCGAAGAGTGTCCCATCAACCTCTACCTCCGACGAAGTAAAAGCCTTAACTGAGCAGGTAGCAGAATTACAAAAGAGGTTACTGACATACGAGAGGCAGCCCTCTCCGGTGGTGGAACCAGAGCCAGAAGAGTTGGTCCCTATTGAGGTAGATGATTCGTACGAAGAACCGTATGTTCCTATGCCAATGCCAGGCAGGCGACGAACCTCAGAGGGATTAGACACCTTGGAAGTGGAAGCACCCGAGTGGCTTCAGACACTGGAAAGGACAGCGAACACCCACGAAGATCGGGTGGCCATTCAGATCCAATCACTAGCAAACCTAGAAGAAACTGTCATAAAGTCAGAATATTTCAGAAGCATGTCTCATCATAGATGGATCGGCACCAATAATGACCAATATGTGCCATACTGCATAATCTTGGCCGATTACAACGCCGAGATTCAACGACAATGCGGCAAGCCTCCCACATTCGCTACACAATTTGGTCCAGATGATATACCGGAAAGTGCTACGCGTGGGTCCATCCATCAACCCACCTGGAGAATCAGGCTTTTGGAAACATATCCTGAAATGGTCCGAACCTAGAATAATATGCCGTTATTTATTAAATATAATCCTTGTTACATTCCAGTTCTTCGACGACGCACCTGGCTTGAATTCACTATTGCCGTCAGAGACATCAAAGCCTGTGCAAAATGGTTAAATTACGTTTATCTAGCACCTCCACGAGGACCCCCCACGGCGAACTACATGATTTCTACAATCCGTCACTAGAGTATTCGGCTACGCAATAATCCCGATGTGATGGCCCAGATGTGTATGAAAATATTCGAATTAATGCTGATCACTTTCAGGATGTTTAAGAACATTAAGGACCCCCACTTCTCAGGAGCAGGCTTTGTGACAGGAAACCAGGATCTAGTGTACGATATGAGTATCACCCCATCAATTGAAGTAATATATGCTTGGCACGCCAGAATCAAGTACCTCCCAGCTTGCTTTAAACAGACATTTGAGGAAATGTTCATCACAGGATTCTGGGAATACCACTCCGAAATCTTTATACCCAGGCCATCACATCTCCTCCAATTCTTTGCTGTGGAGAGAACTATTTACTCAGAACAGTTGAGGGTGCCTCATCTAGATGTTCCCGGACCTGTGAATTGGGATGATTTGCTCACAGATCTAGCACGCGGCTTGCGCCTCGAAGAACACCACCTAGCCTCCGATGTCATCCAATATTATGTTCAAAAATCCTCTAGACAAGGGTCTGTTAGGGGCGACAGACGCGAGAGTGGGGGGGGTGTTGGCAGCAGTCAGGGAACCGAAGGAGCCACAAGACAAAGAGAGTCAGAGCGAAGGGACAGCACAAGCAGACATGGCAGTCAAAGAAGATCTGGCAAGTAGGCCATCTAAATTTTTCAGACATCAAGGAGTTGAGCACACAAGAAGAAAGAGCCAGTAGGGAGCTCAAAGAGGTGTATGACAAATCAACAGAGAAAATCCCTACACAAATAGTGATTTTAATCACTAAACACCATTGTAAATACCATTTCATATTTTTGTAGCTCCATTTTGTGCAAGCCAAGGAGTCCTTGAGCTTGAGGAGCTTTAGAAGTATCTACCTGCCAATTTTCGTATTTTTTAGATCTCGTTTGAGCCCTCAAATAAGCCCTGGAACCTAATTTTTAACTAGGCCGGACACTAGGTCTGGACAGGGCCAAAGCTAGTCAAAAACTATAAAAGGAGCTAGAGAGCTCATTTTTGAGGTTAGCTTGTAATTGAAACGAACTTGTAAGAGCTTCTTGAAAGTAATCTAAGAACTCCATTGCTTCTCACTCTTTGTCTTGCCGTGTGTGCGCGTGTGTGTGAATGTGTGTGCATGCTTGTGTGCTTCTCACCCACGCACTTGTGCCTCCACTTGCTCGAGGTCTTCATACCATCCTCACGTCTTCCCGGATTGACATTAAAGGAGGTGCTACTCATCACTGAGCTAAAAACACCAATGTACAATGCCATATACACCTCAACAAAATGGAGTTTCTGAACGAAAGAACACACTCATGGAGATGACCAGGTGTATGGTCAAGAGTCAGGCTTTACCACATAGTTTCTAGCTTGAGGTTGTCATGTGTGTAGCATATGTAGTGAACAGGTGTCCCACTAAAGCATTGTAGTCTATCACTCCATATGAGGCTTGGCATGACCGCAAGCCATCTGTTGCTCATCTGCGTGTTTTTGGTTGTTTAGCATATGCATTAGTGCCTGAACAACATCGCAGAAAATTGGATGATAAAGCAGTAAAATGTCCTTTTGTTGGGTACAATTCTGAAAGTAAAGGCTATCGTCTGTATCATCCACAGACTAAATGCATTCTAGTTAGTCGTGATGTTTTTGTGGAGGATGCTATTCAGCCATTGCTTTCATGTACTAAGCAGACATTTGTTAGCTCCAAAGACATGTATGATACTTCGCTGCCTCTTTTTACAGGTGGACAGTCTAGTGCTAGTCCTAATGAGGCAACTTCTCAGCCTTTGCAGGTTTCATGTGATGATGCAGATAATTCCATTTCTGATGCAGATGTACATGATGCACTTATTAATGAGAGAGCTGATATAGAGCAGGCAAGAACTATGCCAAAATGGCTGGTGTAAACCTTGCGTGATAGCAAATTAGATGCACCTCTATCATATCATACTCGTTCAGGCTCTCATAGTGCCTCTTTTGCATCATATTGCTATGCTATGGTTGCACCTAGTCTCTGTGATAAGAATGAGCCTATTTCGTTTGATGAAGCACAAAATTAAGAAAATTGGATGGCTGCTATGCAATCTTAATATGATGCTATAACTTGGTCTTTATGTGACTTGCCTTCTGGAAAGAAGGCCATTGGCACTAAGTGGGTATACAAGCTGAAACGTAAACCGGATGGTACAGTTGATAGGTATAAGGCAAGCATACAGAAGGCATTATATGGTTTAAAGCAAGCACCACGTGCTTGGTATGAGAAGATACATGTCTGTCTCATTGCACATGGTTTTGAGAACAGTCCAACTGAAAGCACATTATATGTTATGCATGCTAATGATGTGCTTCTGATCATTGTTGTCTATGTTGATGACATGCTGCTTACTGGTCCTATTGAGAAGCATATTGCTGATTTTAAGGTTGATTTGCATGCCTCATTTGAGATGTCTAATTTGGGGCATTTGCATCACTATTTGGGCATTCAGTTTATGCAAGTTGATGGTGGAATGGCTTTGTGTCAAACGAAACATATTGACACATTATTGCAATGTTTTGGCCTTGAAGAATGTAAGCCTATTGCCATTCCTATGGAGACAGGCTTACGATTGAGTCTTCATGATGCTGGAGATGCATTTGATGATGTTCTCTATCAGCAGGCTGTTGGATGCTTGATTTACTTATGCATTACTCGGCCATATATTCAGTTTTTTGTCTCACATATGAGCAGTTTTATGCATTTCCCAGGAGTCAAGCATTGGCAAGCCATTAAGCACATCTTTCGCTATTTGAGTGGTACTCGGCTACTTGGGTTGTTTTATCCTATAATGGATTTTGCTTCATGCTTGGTAGCTCATGTATATCTTGGTTGAGCAAGAAGCAGCCTACTATGGCCACTTCCAGTTGTGAGGCTGAGTATAGGGCAGGTTTCACAGTGATTGTTGAGTGTGTGTGGCTCAGACGCCTTATGGCTCATTTGGGTGTTGGTCAGACTTCTGCCACCACCATCTTCACTAACAGTCAGAGTGCATTGGCAGTTGCAAGGAACCCTGTGTTCCATGCTCGCACTAAGCACATTGAGGTGCATTATCACTATGTCAGGGAGAGGTTCTCTGCTGGGGAGATCAGCTTGGCATATGTGCCCATGCAGGAGATCATTGCAGACCTTTTCACGAAGGCTCTACCTAAGGAGAAGTTTGAAGCTTTCCGCAAAGCTTTGGGCTTACTTCCTTTTATAGAGTGATTTCCACATAGCTTGGCACTTCCTTATACATGAGTGCCAACTCCTTGCTCATCGCATCACTCCCAGGGGGATTTGTTGATATATTTAGGCAGTGATGTGTGTGAACACACTAGGACCGTCGGGGCACTTTTTTCCCTCTTTTGGAGGTTTTTTTCCCCTCGCATGTATATACGCCTATTGCCCTAATGGGCTACTGATCTTTTGTACATTCTCTAGTAATACATTCAGTATTGTGTGTTGTGCTCCAAGCTTCTTTTTCTTCCTTGTGTTGTTCGCGTGCTTCCGCAGACGTCTAACTCCAGCAAAAATTACCCATTATGCTTCATGTATTGGTTGCAAAAGGACTATGGAATATTGTGCAAGGTGTTGAAAAACGACCTACTACACCTACAAATACAGTTATTGAAGGAGATGTAGATGGCCTTGAAGATGAGGATCTTCAAATTCATGTTTGTGCTTCGGTTCCTACTGCACCCACTATAAAGCACCTTCCTTGGGATGGCAGACATGCTCACACATATGCATTGATAACCTTGTATGTCAAATGTGCCATTATCCCTCATACTCACTCTTGGAAAACATCAAACAATGCTTGGGATACACTTACCACTTTGTACCAGACAAGAAATGAGGCTCATGTTGCTTACTTGTAAAAAAAGTTGGAGAGTGAGCATATGAATGAAGGAGATTCTATGGAAAATGTTTTTGAAAAAGATCAAATATTTGAAGGAGTAGTGGATTTTTGCAAATGAAGTCTTGCCTTATAGTTCACTTTTGTAGATTGTTTTTAATGGTCTTCTAGATTCATATAAGAGTTTTGCTTCTACTCTTTGGTTGATGATGCAAGGCAATCCAAATGCCTTAATACTTGAGGATTTAGTCTTTGTTTTGTTCCAAGAAGACCAATCCAAGCAAAACAGGTCCATTATGCATGTAACAAATCAAGCTTTCTTAGCTAGTCAGAAGGGCAAAGGTAAATGGAGTCATCAACTAGTAAGCAAAAATCTAGTAATCTTACACAATCCACAAAGGAAGAAAAAGATAAGAAGAAAACAAAAAAGTAGAAATTGTTTTGCAAATACTGTAAAGGAAATTATCATGTCATAAAGAGTTGTCAAAAACTAGCTACAAAAGATGCAAAGAAAAAAGAGTCTGAAATGGTTGTTGTTGAGGCCTCTACACCTGAGACAGAGTCTGCTAACCTTGTGCAGAATGAAGAATAGGTGTTTACTGCTATTTGCAGTGATGACCCATCTTTGCGTGAATAGTGTATGTCTGTAGTAGACTCGAATGTTTGGTACTTTGATAGTGGGGAAAACAAACATATTACCTCGCAGCATCATTTCTTTAGTTCACTTGAGCTTTCCCCTATAAGGAATACTACCACATGCACCAATAACTCCTCTTATCTTGTAATGGGAGTTGGTAAGATCATTCTTAATAGAGCAAATGATATTTCTTTCACATTGTCAGATGCTTTGTTTGTTCCTTGAATCGAGACAAATATGTTGTCAGTTTTAGCATTAGCGAAGATTAGCATGGTTGTTAAATCTATTGCTAATAGGTGTACAGTTCATGATCTTTCAAATGGAAATTTCATTATTCCATCTAGCATTTTATGTCATGGGTTGTATAAGCTCATAGACTATGCAAAATCTGTCAATGATTCAGCATGTGTAGTTCAAGATTCTTAGGCTATCTTAGATGCAAAGTTTTGGCATGCATGCTTTGGTAATATAAATTTTGCTAGTTTGCTACACCTATAGAGATTTGGAATGGTGTCGTCTTTGCCCAAACTTGAGGCACCAACAAAACATGTCTATGAAGGATGTATTATGGGAAAAATAGAGTGTTCCTCCTTCCCTAAATATTGTTCAATAAGAGCTACCAAAAAATTGCAGCTTGTTGATAGTGATGTTTGTGGTCCTATGTAGACACCTTCTTTTGGGAACTACCTTTACTTTGTGACTTTCATTGATGATTTTTCTAGGCATGCATGGGTGTATCCATTGAAAGAAAAGTGTGAAGTGTTTATGTGCTTCAAACAGTTTCTGGTTTTGGCTTAAAATCTATTAGCATGCAAAACAGGCACCTTTGTTTTGATGGAGGGGAGGAATATATGTCTTCTAATTTTAATGCATTTCATGCTGAATGTGGGATGAAACATCATTATACAATGCCATATACACCTCAATAGAATGGAGTTTCTAAAAGGAAGAATAGGTCACTCATTGAGATGGTGAGGGGTATGGTCGAAAGTTAGGCTTTACCACATAGCTTCTGGCTTGAGGCTGTTATGTGTCCCACCATGACATTGCAATCTATCACTCCTTACAAGGCTTGGCATGGTCACAAGCCATCTCTTGCTCATTTGTGTGTATTTGGTTGTTTGGCATTTGCATTAGTGTCTGAAAAACAACACAGAAAATTGGATGATAAAGCAATAAAACGTATTTTTGTTGGGTATAGTTATGACAACAAAGGCTATCATCTCTATATTAGTCGTGATGTTGTTTTTATGGAAGATGCAATTCAGCCATTACTTTCATGTACTACTAAGGAGACATCAATTAGATCCAAAGATGTGTATGACACTTTGCTACCTCTTTTTATAGGTGGAGAGTCAAGTGTTGGTCCAAACGAGGCTAGTGTAGACTTTACGAGATAGCAAATTAGATGCACCTCTGTAATATTTTACTGGTTCAAGCTCTCATAGTTCTTCTTTTGCATCAGATTGCTATGCTATGGTTGTCGCTAGTCTTTGTGATAAGAATGAGCTTTTTTCTTTTGATGAAGCACAAAATTCAAAAAATTGGATGGCTACTATGCAATCAAAATATGATGCTATTAAAAAGAATGGTACTTGGTCTTTATGCAATTTTTGTCTTGGAAAAAAGGCCATCCAATCTAACTAGGTATACAATTTGAAATGTAATCTTGATGGAACATTTAATATGTATAAGGCTAGGCTTGTTGCAAAAGGTTGTGCTCAAGAAAGAGGCATTGGTTTTGATGAGACCTTTCCACCCTAAAACCAAATGACTGCTGTTTGTAGCATATGTGCACTTGCAGCCCATCATGGTTGGAATGTACATCAGTGGGACATTAAAACTGCATTTTTGAATGACACTTACATGAAGAAGTGTATGTTATTCAACCCCATGGTTTTGTGCAAAAGGGGCATGAAAAAACTATGCAAGTTGAAAAAGTAATTATATGGTTTGAAGCAAGCACCATGTGCTTGGTATGAAAAGATACATGCCTACTTGATTGCACATGCTTTTGAGAACAATCCAACTGAGAGCACCTTATATGTTAAGCATGTAAATGATGTGCTTTTGATCATTGTTGTCTATGTTGATGACATGCTGCTCACTAGTTCTAATGAGAAGCATATTGTTGATTTTAAGGTTGATTTACATGCCTCATTTAAGATGTCAAGTTTTGAGCATTCACATCATTATTTGGGCATTCAATTTATACAAGTTAATGGTAGCAGAGCTGTGTGTGAAACAGAATATATTGACACTCTTATGGAAACAGGTTTACCATTGAGTCTTCATGATGTTGGAGATGCATTTGATGCTATTCTCTATCAGGAGGCTATTGGATGATTGATCAACTTATGAATAATCTTGGCCTGATATTCAACTTTGAACAAATGAGCAGGTTTGTGCATTTCAAGGTGTCAAGCATTGACAGGTGGTTAAGTGCATCTTTTATTGCTTGAGTAGTACCTGGCTACTTGGATTGTTTTATCCAAATAGGGAATCACTATTCTTTTTTTACTTTGACCGGGCTTGTTTCTATGACACTCATGTTTCTACAAGTGGCTTTAACTCATGCTTGGTAGCTCATTCATATCTTGGTGGAGCAAGAGGTAGCTTATTGTGTCCACTTCTAGTTGTGAGGCTGAGTATAGGGTAGGTTTGAGAACAATTATTGAGTGTGTATGGCTCATATGCCTTTTGGTTGATTTGGGTGTTGGTCACTCTTTTGACACAACCATCTTCACTGATAGCTAGAGTGCATTGGGAGTTGCAAGGAACCCTATGTTCCATGCTCACACAAAGCACATTGAGGTGCATTATCATTATATCAGGAGAGATTCTCTACGGGAAAGATCAATTTGGCATATGTGCCCACACAAGATAACATTGTAGATATTTTCACAAAGGCTCTATCTAGGGAGAAGTTTGAAGATTTTCGCAAAGATTTGGGATTACTTCCTTTTGTGGATTGATCTCTTTCCACATGGCTTGGCACTTCCTTATACATGAGTGTGAGCACCTTGTTCACCATATCACTCCTAGGGGAGATTTGTTGATATATTTTTGTAGTGATGTATGTGATCACACTTAGGACTACCATGGCACTTGGTAATACATTTAGTATGTGTGTTGTGCTCCAAGCTTCTTCTTCTTCCTTGTGTTGTTCGCGTGCTTCTGCATATCTCAAACTCCGTTAAGGTAGTGATTAGGCAAAACTATTGGCATATCCTCATCCTAGTTTGTGCCTACCTAGCATTATCCAAGAAGAAATTTAGTAGGACTAGATATCTTGCCTCTCTCACTATGAACAATCATATAGGTCTCCAGGTACCATTAATACCAAGTCACAAAAAACTCTCCGAGACTAGCTATCTCATTCCAAAAAATGGAAGCAATATGGAACTCCCCTATGAGAGAAAGATGCACATAGTCGTGATATCTATGGAAACAAAGAGAGAACATCTCATAGAAACAAGGGTAAGAAGTACCATCATGTAAAAACCCCCATAAATGAATCTCACAAGTCGAATGTGTCATAAATGCCAATAAAGTCTTAAATGATAAAGGAATATCCATCAACTGATTTCCATACATCTGCATTGCTAGAAGCACCTAGACTCTAATGCCCCATGCACGAAAAACATATGTGGCACAAGGCATCAATTCAATAGAAATCTCATGAATCACTATGAAAAGAAAGCCATGTGTTGTTACAATATAGTTTCAAAGAACAATGAAAAACTCCTATGCCCACCATATGTGGACTAGAACTAGGTGTCCTTCACCAATAGAAAGGAGGTTGCAATATCCAAATGTGGTCTCTGATGCTCATGCAATAAACATATCACACCCTAAAGCTGCCCATCACTACGTGAATGATGAAGTCATCTCATAGAAGTATTCTGACCATGCTATTCCTCCATTCTTCAAGTTGTCCTAACATGAAGTGCAACAACACGTGTTCCATCTTAGATTATTGTTTCATCAAGTATCACCCTTTTTTCATAAGTATCAAAAGGTGTTTCATTATCATATTAAGGTATTGTAGGAATACGAGAGGAAATAATATTACATCGAATACCCTTGATAGAAGAGGCACAACCAATAAGGATTAGGCCATATATGCCCAATTCGAAGGATGCTTTGGTGATGAACATTGAGCTAATGAAATTGGAATAAGTAAGAATCATTCTCACCATGGAACACTCAAGATGACTCTCTTCCATAGTCGTGGTGACCAAGACAAATCTGGGCTAGATATAAGTATGTGTAAAGCCACGATGATGGATTCCCAAAACCTTTCATTGAGCAAGGCTTAGAAGAAATTGCAAGACATTCATTATAGAATTTTTTGGATGGTTTCACTAGATATAAGTAGATAGCCATACAAGTGGAACATCAAGAGAAGAATAGTTTCTACATACCATGGGGAACATACATGTACACAAGAATAGCTTTTGGTTTGAATAATTTCCCTGTTGCATTTAGTAGAGCAATTATAGCAATTTTTTTTTCATAAGGAAGTCTATCCTAGGGCCGAATCTTCCTGAATTCACTTCAATTGATTTGAAAGTACAACTGATGATAGGCTTAGTAGCCATAGGACCCCCTATATTCCACAAAGCTATGGTTAGATTCATGGAATAACCACAATTATAGGAATTGAGGGCCCCCTAGAAAGGAGCTAGGGTAGGGACAACCCTAAGGCCTAAAGAAGTGACTAGTTTTGCACATAATCAATTGGCACATAGGCCACTTATCTAGGAATTCATGAAGGCAGTACTCAGTATATTGGGTTCACGAAAGGCTTGCTTTTGTTCCCTCAGGATTATTTTGGTGAGATCCTAAGGTAAGTGGGGTGATGTGACACCACTTTAGGCTATCTTTTACCCTCAAACCCACCTTTAAAAGGAAGGATCCTTGAGCAAGATCCCCACCTAATGGATGATGAAGAGCTAGTTGGAGAGTCCCTTACTGGGCAACACATCGAGAAGGTGAAGGAAACTTCATTCAAGAGTTAGGGCTCTCTATAAGGCCTAAAAACTATTCATTTGATAGAAAAGGTCCCCACATAGGTCCCAACTGCAGGCTCTCATATTGATCGAGGTAAGGCATACAAGCTTTTCTCCCATTTGGAAGTTGGACCAATTGCAAACACACTCATATCCCACCTTCCTTGAAAAGCACAAAGTTGTGGGAGCCTTCTTAGGTAAAATAAATGCACAAAGTTTCTCTTCCTATCCAAGCACATAAGGGCTATTTTTTTCAAGGGCTGGTGCACTCTCCATATCAAAGGTGTTGAGATTCAAAACCATTCCATAACTATCCCTCCTCTTCTTGAACTCGCAACTTCGCTTTTGTTTTTGGGGTTCCTAAGAATACTAGTAATTACAAGAATGTTAAGATTGCAATATCAAATATATTTCTTTGGAAAAAATAGACTACATGGCTCCCCATGACTCTTTGTAGTCCACCTTCACATGCTACCTCTGCGTCTATGCCTTTGGCTACTGCCAACAGCTCCCTCCCTATCGTGTCTGTCATCCCCAACAGGTCCTTGTTGCGGGGTTTGCATGATATAGTTTTGCAAGAGGTCTTGCGCGAGGGTGTGCTCCGCAATGCGAATTGCACGTGTGAGATCGATTTCTAGTTTTTCCCAATCTATGGCCTGAGGTTCATTGGGAGGTGGAAGTCGATAGTGTGTGGAATATACTAGTTGTTCGCAAGCAAAAAATTGAAGTAGATGTGTGAGCGTGCTAATAAAAACTTCGGAGTGGTACTCCTAGAAGCCTGTTGTGAACATCTCTTCAAAGGTCATCTTATAACATGCAGGTAAGTACTTTATGCGGTAGTGCCAAGCGTAACACACCTGGAGTGATGGCATAGTGCTCATGTCGTATGCCAAGTCTTGGTTGCCATGCTTGAAGCCCGGGGTGTTGACATGTGGTGCTTTGATGCGACGAAAGATCTTAAAAATGGTCTACATCATATCAAATATCTTGAAACTCATGTGTGCTACAATGTCATCCATGCAGTGTAATCGGGAGAGCTAGTGGCGAATTGTGGCCATCATATATCCAACTATAGGGGGACCGCGGGGTGGAGTGAAGTAAGGATAATGAAGCCAGTCCTGGCACTGCTTATTATTTTGAACCTTGATAGCGAATGCCTTCTAGGAGCAGCGTCTTGGCATAGGTCCCCAACATGGGTTGTACTTCAAATGCAATGGTGCCTTGACCGAGGTGTGCATCATCTCTAGATATTCTTGTAGCAATTGCTGGTGCCAATTCGGTTGAAAATTTTTACCTTTCTGTGCTTCTGATGGAAGGTCTGTTGGAATCAATGTCCAACAATGGTACAAAAACTCAAAGTTCAAAGAATATTATAGCTATCTTTTCATTATATATGCAAGCAAAAGGGTTGGGCATCATGGTTACACCCATCTGCTCTCAAACAGGCAACACGAGTTCAAATCCCAAGTTTGGTAGCACTTCGTATATCTCTTTTAGTAAAGTAAACAAGGCACGAAAACAAACCAAATCGATGACGATAATCGCATAGCTTTTCACGGGCGGACGACTTAGCGATCACGTTCGAAGCTTTTAGACATGCTTTATTTTGATTGTTGTTTCTTTTACGAAGGTGTGCTTTTGGGAAGGCTTCAAAACTATATAACAAGGAGCCATCCTCATTGTTCATTATCAACTCAAGGATCTCTCAAGTGCTCAATGCTAAGGAGAGGAGGTGATCAAGATCTTTGAGAAGATCTTTGGAGGCCATCTTGGAGGGAGTGTTCACATAAACTCTTGGAGGAGCTGTGATCTACCTCTTGGTGATTATCTGGAGGATATTCTGCCAGCTTATCATCAACATCCATTGTTGATTTACTATGAGTAGCAAGTCTATTTCCGTTCTTACTTGCTAGGTCACCCGTTTCTGATTTAGGTTGATCAGAATTTGGGTTTGCTATACAACAGTTCTAAACTGTTCTTATTCTCCATATTTTCACACACACACACACTCTTCATACCTCTTAGGCACACAATCTCTTGTATCTAGTTCCTATTTCTACCTAGATACAGATATTGTCAGTTTGTATCATATACATACATTGTAATTTGACATTTGAATATAGATAGTGTAGGTGAGCCTGATATTGTTCGAGATAAGCCATACAAGATTTTCTCCCATTTGGAATGTGGACCAATTGCAAGAACAAGAGCATCTGAACTTTATTAAGTGCCATACTTGATATATTTGCAAACACACTCATATCCCACCTTCCTTGAAAAGCACAAAGTTGTGGGAGCCTCCTTAGGTAAAATAAATGCACAAAGTTTCTCTTCCTAGCCAAGCACATAAGGGATAATTTTTTCAAGGGCTCCCTTTCCAAAGATCCCGCATTAGAGAGGTTGTGCTACAAGATCCCACCACCCCTAATCTTTGAGTAATAAATTATTCTCTATGCAATTACGTTCCCAAGAACTTAAAATTTCCACTTCCTTGTGCACTCTCCATCTCAAAGGTGTTGAGATTCAAAACCATTCCATAACTATCCCGTGAGCTCCCAATTTTTCTCTTGTGTTTGGGGTTCCTAAGAATACTAGTAATTACAAGAATGTTTAGATTGCAATCATGAGCTTTCAAGTCACTAAGATCTTATCATGATTACTGCCATATTGGCATATCCTTTTGAGATCTTATGAGGCACAATCTGGTGATTCAAGTAGGCTAAGATTATCTCTCAAAATGGTTAATTTCCTCTTGGAATGAATTACAAAGGAGATTTTCAATAGAAATATTGATCGATTTTTCATAGAAAAAATGAAAAAAAGAATGAAATTTTTATTGTAAATTATCCCAATTTTTGTAAAACTGAAGAAGAGATTTCCTCAAGATCAAAGTAACCTAGATCATTTTTTATAGAATCTTAGAGCTCTCTATAATAATTATTTTTATACTAGAAGATTAGAGGACATAACTGTAAGTGTGAAAACGGACAATTAAAAACATATAAAAGATACTTTGGAAACTTTGTAAAGAACTTTTGTGTCATTTTATAATAGAGAAGCTTAGTGTGCTGTTGAGAAGTGAATCTCCTTAGTGTCTTTTCATGGTGATTTTGTACTCAAGATTGTGTGAGCATTTCCTTGGATTTACATTGAAGATATGTTACTTGGTATGTATACAATACTTTCATTAGTCTACTTTCAATCGAAGTGCTGAAATTTAGTGATTAGAAGTTGTTTTTTCTTGACTATGTGAAGTTGGAAAAGTTTTGATTCTCTCATCCATGTGTTACAGAAATTAAAATGTAAAACCGATGTTATAGATTTGAACCTTATGAGAACTAGTACAATTTAGGCACTTAAATCTTGAAGAGCGTTTGTAGCTCCTTTCTTCGTCTTCCTAAATTTGGGTTCGGAGGCCTCGCATTATGTCAGTGCACCCATAATCGGGAGCCCGACTATCCGCATGGGACCTTACGCGTAAGGTTGATGCTTAGGGATCCTATGGGTGAGTGGTATGGATTGGTTTGTGGGAATCTCTTTAATTAAGGTTAGATCCTTCTCAACCATGCACTAACATGCTAGTGCCAAATGCTCAAGTCATGAGGCTAGGAGCCTTATATGGTAGTGTTGGAAATCACTTGAATGATGTATGTGTGACTCACCTCCCATCCATATATACCCTCTTGTACTCTAAAAATAGCAATGATCTGGAATAGTCTAGTGTGAACATGTGGCCATCATGCAACAGTTATATTCATTACTAATTTAGTACCTTAGGGCATCCCCGAGCTTCAGACCTTAGCTAACTGGCCCTTGTCCCTCACACACATGGACTGATCTCTATGGATTAATATCATGATCCCTGTGGATCAATGTCTGACATGTAGCTCAGAAGCCTTCCCGAAGAAGTGCATTCTCCACACATTGTCATGCACAAAGACTTCTTCATTTGTGCATATAACCTTTGGACTTAGTCTTGCAATAGTATGACCCTCCTCCAATGATCGAAAAATGAGAACTCTTACCACGTAACTCCACCTTCATTTACAATCTCATATTAATGCGTGACATAATGCTTGAAAGGAATGTCGACAACTTTTATTTGTATGACTAAAAAATGTGCCACCCTTTCATAGGCAGCGTCGAATTCATGAGTCCACAAAAGCCCCGTGGGTTTTTTGAGGAAAAGTCCATAGCTTGCGAAGTAGTGCCATTTTTTGTTATTCATCTCCTGCCATTGACTCCTTAATGAGGTCCGTGCACATTAGCTCAATTGGGAGTGGGGGCTCAACCCCTTGTGGTGTGAGATGTTAATCAAGTCCCTTTGCAGGATCGTTAGGCCTTTGAGTTGAAACTTATTCAAACCAAGGCTTTCATGCTTGCTCAAATTAGTCATCTCATCTAGTCTAAGGGCCATCCCTTCCTAGTGTCTACCTTAGGGGGCCTTTGGACTCTCTATCATCTGGCCTTAAGACCCTGCCTTCCCAATGTTTATCTTAGAGGAAGCTTTGGGCTCTGTAGCCTAGTAATTGGTAGATGTTTACCCCCTGCTTTGCGAGATTCGAGAGTCCCATGGGTGATATGTCTGCCTTTCATTGTAGATCTCAATGATCAAACGTTTTTAAAGAACCCCTTAATGCCCGCTTTATTACCACACAACCTCCTTTGCCAACAGATATCCACTGTCCTATAGTGTGTGGCTTGTTGTCATGTCAGCATCTTCTTCATGTGTGGGTTGTTGTCAAGTCAGCTTTTTCTTCATTCTTTACTACCTCTTAAAATTTAGACAACATAGCACACAATGCAAAGAATCAGTCCTTTGTGTCAATGCATCACCATGTCCATATTACCACATATTCATTGTCAATCCGAAATCTCGAGCACTCAAAGGCATGTGTCTATCTGTAAGCCTCAACAATAGACATATGTTAATTCAACTCCCTTCAGGGAATCGGTGGCCTTTGGCACTCTCAATGAACAATGTCGACAATGACAAGGGTCATGTTTGTTGCTATAGTGATCACAATTCAAATCAATTTTCTCGTAGGGTTGTTCCTTCCCAATTCCTACCCTTAACGAACCTTTTGGCTCTGCCATTCCTAGTAAGTTTTAGGCATTCACGTCCTATTTGTGTGAAATTTGGGAGCCCCATGAGGTACTATGCTAATACTTTCCATTCATTTCATCGTATTGTATCATAGACCCCCCCAAGCTCTCATGAACTTAAGCTAACATCAAGTGCAGCATTTTCTATCAATAATTTCAATCCATATAGCAATTGTTTATGGTATGAAGAACTCCATGCAATTGCAACACAATGAGGAACAAGCCATGCACACATTTGCTATCAATAATTTCAATCCATATAGCAATTCTTTATGGTATGAAGAGCTCCATGCAATTGCAACACAATGAGGAACAAGCCATGCACACATGCATGCATGTAGGAAAGCATCCACATAAACAACCTCTCTTACACACAAGGCAACTCCAAGAAACTCACTTCCTTAGCATGTGAGGAGATTAAAAGCGAAGGGATGGAACTTCTAAATATCTAACCTCACGAAATGGGAGCCGATTGTCTTTTATAGACATTTTTAGAACAATGACCCTGTTCATATTATAGTGTGGTCCTAGTTAAAAATGCATCTTAGACCCACAATCAAACTTCAATTTGAGTTCCAAAAAATAAAGGAAAATTCTAGAGGCTTATGCTATCAAAAAATGCTCAATGAACCATTGGCCTTTACATATGTGAAGAAAATTAAAAGATATAAGCTCAGATATATTCTTATAAGTGGTTTTTACATGTAAAGTGGGGCATCACTTGGAAATTCTCGACCCCCATTGGCTGCTCCTCTTCCCAAGTGCCTCATTGAGCACCACCTTCTTGTTCATCCCTGCTTCCTTCACAAGCTTCTCCATCTTCTTCTCATCCTTTACTTCGTGTATACTACCACGTGTGAGTTTCTACTCCAAAATTCTGTAATCATAAAATTTTGTTAATCATCGGTGCAAATCATCATGTAATAAGTCCCTAAATTAAAGTCTTTTGATATGGTGTATTCTAAAAAGTTGTAAATATTTGAAGTTTTTTCATCTTCTTGATCCTATGCATATACTCAAATATTTTATTCATTCATTGTGGAAATATCTTATTGACCTGAAAGTCATAGAGAGCAAGATATGACTTAAGCAATAAAAATTCAAAACTTAAAATATGACAATTATTTGATGAATCTCAATGTGAGACAACCTATGATTATGCCCCATGGGTGCTCGTAACAAAAGAGATGCATTCCTAACCTTAAGGATTCAATCAGTTCATGCCTAGAAGATATGGAGCATCTTGTCAATGTAAGAAAAAATAACAGCACAATGGAATAGACTAGTAGACAGAGTTGATAGAAAAAATGTTGAAAAAGATAGACGTAGACTGAGAGATAGAGATCTCAAATTCTCAGATTCCCAACCATAATGCAGTTACAATGATGGTGTTGTCCACCCATGTGGTCCCAATGTGGAGCTTATATGGCGATCTAGACAGACTCTAGATGAGGGCTTACTAGTGTGCAATGCTATGTAAAGCTCAACCTGAGCCATGCTTATATAGCTTTTACAAAGGGAGTTGCTATGGATAAATGTAGTGGGGAGATACACAATAGTTGGAAAAATATACAATTTGGCAATATCTCCATGACCAGAAGTCCTACCATCTCGGCCCTATGGGCTAGGGGGATAGGCCAAGAGCCTTGTTGAAGATATTTGCTCCATTTTCTTTAGTTGGACAATAGCTTATCTCCATGACCCCGTCCTCAATCAACTCACACACATAGTGGTATTGAATTTCTATGTGCTTGATTGTAGCCTCATGTCATTGTATTCCTATGTGCCATAGGGTCATCCTCAACCATACTGCTTCACATGCTGCAAGAACTACTTGTACTCAGCTTCAATAGAAGATAATGCTACAATACATTGCGTCTTAGTGATCCAAGAGAAAATCATTGATCCTATAGAAAAGCAATATCCAGAAACTGATCTTTTGGAATCATTATCTCCTGCCCAATCTGAGTCACATTATCCAACTAGAGATGATCCTTCTTTATAAAGAATACCATAATCAGTGGTTCCTTTCACATACCTGAGTATCCTTATGCTTGCCTTCCAATGATTTTGGCAGGGTCTATTAGAGGGGCTTGTTTCAACCCATATAATGCCTTCTTCAGCTTACATACCTTGTTCTCCGAATGGGGAGCCTCAAACCCTTATGGCTGATACACATATACCTCCTACATGAGGTCTTTATTTAGGAATGCTAATTTTATATCCATGTGATAGAGTGTCAAATGCTTATGTGCAGCCACAACTAGTACTACTTGGATAGTGTTATCCTTGCCTAACCAAAGCTCCTATCGCTTTCATGACTTTGATTAAAGTCTTGGACGATATAATTGTCTATAGTCCAAAACTAACCACCCATCTAGACCATCTTAGGAGGTCATCTAGATGGTGTAAAACAAAGAGTCAAGGTGCAAAATTATTTCAATAAAAAGAATAGGAATGGATCTTGGTAAAATTCAAGTCATGTTGAACTAAAGGCATCCCCAAACCATAACTAAACTTTATTCGGCAATAAGATATTTGGCATCATATGATATTCGGAAATAAAGTGGAAATAGCTTTTTATCGAGGGATAATTGAGTGCTTTGTGAAACAACTTAAGTCAAAAGGCATATGCTAAAAGATTAAGTCATATGCTTATTTTGAATACTTTAAGCTTTACTAGGATTTCAAATCGTTGCTTCAATGAGAGAAAAATGTAATGTAAACCAAACTTTGGAACAAATTTATATCCAAAAACACAAACCCTTACTTATCTTCAAATACCAAGACTAGATAAGGCAAGAACTTGGAACTAGGAAAGAACAAGAATTGAAACTATAAAGTCCGTATTCGAGGTAGTGACTCCTTAAAGCTCCCAAGATTTCATTTGCAAAATTCAGGATATCTATGTTGAGCCCCTCTTTTCATAGGTTTTGTGTGTTAGTCAAGGTTCTACTAGAATGATCCATGATGGCATCATTGACTATGTAAGTGATTACATTGCATGCTCTAAAAGCTTTCATGATGATGCGGCAAGGCAAAGCTCATATGCATATTCAAGGCATGAAGCAAAAGTGCATGGACCCTCCTAAGATCTATTCTCTTATGACATATTCATAATAGAATACAAACTAACCTCAAGTCAAGCTTCAACCAATAATGCAACTTTGCATACTTCTAGTAGATCCTTTTCATTTTCTAACAAGCTATAGAATTATCAATTTGGACAACGGTATCTATTTCAAATAGTCTTTGCAAAATAGACTATCTATCACACACATTGAACATACTTGACACATAGAAAAAGAGTTGACTATATCTCCCCTTCCTACAGAGAATGAAGATCAAAAATTGGATAAAGAAACTAGACTTGATTAGATTTCCAAAAAGTAAAGTACATGAAACAAGATCATCAAAACAAAATATCTAAGGAAGAGCATATTCTAACCTTGGGGGTAGTCTTAGAATAATATGAATCTTCTATATCATGGGTGTGTTCTCAATTGTTCTTCAACAATGGTTTATGGTTAGAGTGTTATTTATATGCTGATTTACTCACACGATACACATCAAGTGAAACTTCACCTTCCAAGGTAATGCTTCATGTTATTTGTTGTTTGGCCTTCCATCTACCCTAAGTTTTGGTGCATGAACCTCCAAATGAGCCACACACACTCAATAGTCATTGTGAAAGCTACCCTATACTCAGCCTCACAAATAGAAGTGGCCATAGAAGGCTGCTTCTTGCTCAACCAAGATATGCATGAACTAGCAAGCATGAAGCAAAAACCACTAGTGAACACATGAATTTCATAGCAACCAGCCTAGTTAGAGTCAAAAAAAGCATGTAAATCTCGCGGTACTGATCCCGCTTGGGATAAAACAATCCAACTAGCTGGGTAACACTCAAGTAGCGAAAGATGTGCATAACTACCTGCCAATGCTTAACACCTAGGAAATGCATAAACCAACTCATCTGTGAAATTGCAAATTGAATATCTGGCCAAGTAATGCATAAGTAAATCAAGCATCCAACAACCCACTGATAGAGAACAACATCAAATTTATCTTCAACATCATGAAGAATCAACTGTAAACCTCTTTCCATAGGAGTGGCAATATGTTTGTGGTCTTCAAGGCCAAAATGTTGCAATAATGTGTGAATATATTTTGTTTGACACAAAGCTATTCTAGCATCAACTTGCATAAACTAAATGCCCAGATAATGATGCAAATGCTCCAAATCTAATATCTCAAATGAGGCATGCAAGTCAGCTTTAAAATTAGCAATATGCTTCTCATGAGGACCAATGAGCAGCATGTCATCAACATAGACAACAATTATCATAATCATATCATTTGCATGCTTAACATATAAGGTGCTCTCATTTGGACTGTTCTCAAAACCATGTGCAATCAAATAAGCATGTATCTTTCCATACCAAGCATGTGGTGCTTGCTTCAAACCATATAATGCCTTTTTCAACTTGCACACTTTGTTTTCATGCCCTTTCTGCACAAAACCATGGGGTTGAAAAATATACATTTCTTCATGCAAGTCACCATTCAAATATGCTATTTTAATGTCCACATGATGTATGTTCCAAATATGATGAGCTTCAAGTGCATGAATGTTATGAACACTAGTCATTTGGCATGTAGGAGCAAAGGTCTCATCAAAATCAATGCCTCTTTCTTGGGCATAACCCTTTGCAGCAAGCCTAGCCTTATACATGTCAATTGTTCCATAAGGTGTATGCTTTAGTTTGTATACCCACTTAGTGCCAATGGCCTTCTTGTCGAGAGGCAAGTCACATAAAGACCCAGGTACTATTTTTCATAATAACATCATATTCTAATTGCATAGCAGCCATCCAATTTTCTAAATTTTGTGCTTCATCAAACAAAATTGGCTCATTCTCATCACAAAGACTAGAGGCAACCATAACATAGCAATTTGGTGCAAAAGAAGCTCTCTGAGAGCCTAAACAAGTATGATATGACAGAGATGCACCTAATTTGCTATCTTGTAAAGTCTACACTAGCCATTTGGGCATAGTTTTTGCCTCCTTTATATCAGTTCTCTCATCAATAAGTGCATCTGCATCAGAAATGGAATGATAAGCATCATCATGCGAAACCCATAAAGGCTAAGAGATTCCCTCATTTGGACTAGCAATAGACTATCCAGTTGTGAATAGAGGTAGCAAATTTTCATACACATCTTTGGAGCTAATTGATGTCTCCTTAGTACATGAAAGTAATGGTTGAATTGCATCTTCCACAAAAACAACATCATGGCTAACTAACCAAAATGCATTCAGTCTATAGATGATATAGATGGTAGCCTTTGCTTTTAGAACTGTACCCAACAAAAATACATTTCACCGCTTTATCATCCAATTTCTTGCATTATTGTTCAGGCACTAATGCATATGCCAGACAACCAAAGACATGCAGGTGAGAAGCAGATGGCTTGCAACCATATTAATGCTTTAGTGGGACACCTATTAAGTACATATGTTGCACACATAACAACCTCAAGCCAGAAACTATATGGTAAAGCCTAACTCTTGACCATACACCTTGCCATCTCCATGACTCACTTGTTCTTCCTTTCAGCAACTCCATTCTATTGAGGTGTATAGGGCATTATACATTGATGTTTTATCCCACGTTCAGCTAGAAATGCATTAAAATCAAAAGACATATATTCCCCACCTCAATCAGAATGGAGGGTACCCATTATACAGGCTGACAAATTTTTAGCCAAAACCAAAAACTATTTGAAGCACATAAACACTTCAGACTTTGCTTTCAAGGGATATACCCATGCATGCCTAGAAAAATAATCAATGAAAGTCACGAAGTAAAGATAATTCCCAAAAAAAGGTGTTTGCATAGGACCACAAACATCATTGTGAACAAGCTGCAATCTCTAAGTAGCTTGTATTAAACCATCTTTTGGGAAGGAGGAATGCTACATTTTGCCCAAAGTAGAGCCTTCACATACATGTTTACGAGGTGCCTCAAGTTTGGGCAAAGAGGACACCATTTCAAATTTCTCTAGGCATAGCAAACTAGCAAAATTCAGAAGACCAAAGTGTGCATGCCAAAGCTTTGCATTTGACATAGCCTAAGAATATTGAATTGCACATGTTGAATCATTCACAGATTTTTCATAATCTATGAGCTTATACAGCCCACAACATGAAATGCCAAAAGCAATAATGACATCACCATTTGATACATCATCAATTGTACATCTATCGTCAACAAATTTCACAACCAAGCCAATTTTAGCTAGTAATGAGGGAATTGATAACATATTTTTCTTGATCCCTGGCACAAATAAAGCATCCAACAATGTAAAAGAACCACCATCAGTAGTAGTCAAAATGATCTTACCAACTCCCATGACAGGATGAGAGGCGTTGTTGGTGCATGTGACAATAAATGTGTTTGTTCACAACGATTGTACCAACCTGGAGATGTTTTGGAACTGGATCCAGAATCAACCACTCAAAGACCACTTTTAGAGCTATTGTTGGGATCTAGCCCGACCTTCTCTTTGAACATGGCTGTCAAAACATTCCCCCATGCCAAATTTTCCAGCTTTTTGGGATTCCCTTGGGCTTTGGTATATCGTTGGAGCAGCGGTGGAACTGGGTCCTAGCCAACCTCGAAAGCAAGCTAAACTATTGGAGAGGTATGCAAATCAATCTGGCGGGTCGCGCAATGGTTATTAACACATTCCTCATTTCGTCGACCATTTACTTCCTCTCTTGTTAGAGACCGAAAGAGCAAGAGTTGTCCAAACTGAAAAGTATTTGTAGAAACTTCCTTTGTACGGGAGACCACAATAGAGGGGGGTGCCTAAAATCAAATGATCCATGTGCACAAGCCAAAGGGATAGTGGGGGCCTTGGTATTCTGGACATTGGGTGTATGGCTAACAAA